>RJWT010032449.1:0-14118 GCA_004365215.1 Cuniculus paca | reverse complement strand
CATTTCTTTCCCTTTTTAGATAATTCCTCCCCTTTGACTTTCCCAATATGTACTGTGCATTTTGGATCCCACTAACACCTTTAGTTTGTTATGCTATGGAGACAACACAAAATTCACCCTTGTGACTCTGGTCCATTACATCCATGAGCACTATTACCAGTTGCCTCTATCTACCTACAAGAGCCTTGAGGTTATCTTCCTTTATAGCTGAGTAGGTTTCCACCACATAAAATACCATGTCTTTCTTATCCATTCTGCAATTAATGGGCAGGCCACCCCTATTTTTTTTTCTGGCTCCCTGTCACATAGGGCATTGTTCTCTCTCCTTTGACTTTCAGTCTATGAATTTTCTTTCTAGCTAAATGTGTTTCTTGCATAGAGCATATTGATGGATCCTGTCTCCTGGTCCACTATGCCTCTGTTTCTTTCTATTAGTGCCTTGAGGCCCTCTTGCACTGTATTGTCTCTGCCATGCTATTTTCGTGCCATTGGCTCCCTATTTTTCAAGAGGAAATAGTTCTAAATATGTGCATCCAACACTAGAGCACCCAAATATATGAAACAAATGTTAAAAGACCAAAAGGGAGAGACAAAATCCAACACAGTAATAGTTGGGGGATTTACTTTCAGCAATGGACAGATTATCAAGACAGAAAAATCAATAAAGAAACATCAGTTAACCTGCATCTCAACTAGAACAAATACCCCTAACAGACATCTTTGGACATCTTCAGAACATTGCATCCCATGGCTACTGAACACATATTTTACTCATCAGCACAAGGGATATTCTCTAACATCAGTCATATGATAGGCCACAAAACAAATCAACAAATTTTTACAGATTCAAAGTACTGAGTATCTTTTCTAAGAACAATGCAATAAAAGCAGAAATCAAGGCCAGGTATGGTGGCACATGCCTGTAATTCCAGCACTTGGTAGTCTGAGGCAGGAGGATTGCCACAAATTTGAGGTTTGCCTGGACTACACAGCAGGTTGAAGGGCAGCAAGAACTACATAGTGAAACCGTCTGTCTCAAAAAATATAACAAAAATCATGAAAATTGTACAACTTACTTTTAACAATCAATGAATAAATATCAAGAAGGAAATCTACAAATTTCTTGAAACAGGCTGAGGATTTAGCTCAGTGGCTTAAGCGCCTGCCTGGCAAGTATGAGGTTGTAAGTTCAATCCCCAGTGCTGCAAATTTCTTGAAACAAATGAAAACAGAGACACAACATACCCAAACCCGCAGGATACAGCAAAAGCAGCATTAGCAGGAAAGTTTGTACAATAAACAAACAATAAATGTTAGTGGGGGAACATGAACCCTTCTGCACTATTGGTGGAATACAAATTAGTGTGGCCACTATGAAAACCAGTATAGCAGTTCCTCTAAAAACCAAAAAGTTATCATCTGATCCAAACATACAAGCAACTCCTTTGTATATTCCTAAAAAAAAGTCAGTAGAGTATACTACAGAAATGCCTGTATACCTACCTTTACTGCAGCACAATTCCTTAACAGCTAAGCTGCAGAAATAGCCGAGGTGCCTGACAACAAATGAATGGATAAAGAAATATGGTATATATATATGCATGATGGCATACTAATCAGTCATAGAGGAATGAAGTCATATCACCTGCAGGAAAATTGATGAAAGTGGGTATCATCAACGTCAAGCAAAATAACCCAGAATCAGCAAGAAAGTATTACTTGTTTTCTCTCCTATATGGAGTAATTATATATAGACTTGGTCAGGGAAGGATAGGAGGTGATGGGGAATAGAACAGTGTTTTATATGCACGTATGAATATTCCCAAACAAAACCTACTATCTATAAACTAATATGCAGTCATAAAAATTATTCACTGTGAGTAAAGATTATTCACCAAGTAGACTTCACACCAAGAAAGCAATGATCATTCAATGTTCTCTAATCAGTAAATGTGATAAGACATCAACGGAATGAAGGAGAAAACCCAATGGTCATCTCAACAGATAAAGAAAAGGCATTTGAAGCCAGTCAAGGTAGTACATGCCTCTAATACTAGCTGTGGGAGGCTGAGGCAGGACAACTGCCATGAGTTTGAGGCTAGCCTGGGATATACAGCAAGACTATCTCAAAAGTGACTGGAAAAAAAAAAAAGAAAAAAAGAAAAAGCGAAAGAAAAAGAAAGTAAGGGCAACTGATAAATTCAACATCCTCTCATGATAAAAACAAAGAAAAAAAGCGAGGTTTAGAAAGTAAGTACTTTAACATGGTAAAGACCATTTATACTAAACCAACAGCAAACCTCATAATACATGGGAAAATTTAAAAGCTTTCTCTATAAGATTTGAAACAAGAATCCCAACTTTCACCATTCTTATTCAACATAGTGCTGGAAATTTTAATCAGAGCAAACAGGCAAGCAAAGGGACATCCATATTGGAAAAGAAGTAATCAAATGTCACTGTCACAGATGACATGCCTCACAGAAAATCCCCAAAATGTCACCAAAAAACAATTAGAACTGATAAATTCATCAACAAAATCAACATGCAAACATCAGTAGTACTGCTGTATGTGAATAATAAATCATCTGAAACAGAAATTAAGTAATCCCACTTATGTAGCTTCAAAAAAATACCTAGAAATAAGTGTCACAAAAGAGATGAAAGATCTCTACAATGACTAATATAAAAACAATGATGAGCTGAGGATACAGTTCAGCAGCATAGCACCTGCCTGGCAAGTGCAAGGTCATGAGTTCAATTCTCAGTACAAAAAAAAAAAAAAAGAAAAAACAATGATGAAAGACAGGCAAGAGGACACAAAAAAGTGAGTCACACACACATTTATGAATTAGAAGAGTAAATAGTTAAAATGTTTGTACTACCCAAAGCAATTTACAAATTCAATGTAATCTCTATTAAAATATCCATGCTTCACAAGGCTAGAATAAACAATTCTAAAATTTATATGAAATCACAAAAAACCTGAATAGATAAAGGAGTAAGAAGAACAAAAAAGGAAGCATTATACTGACTTCAAAGTGACTACAAAGCTGTATTAATCAAAATAGCATGGTAGTGGTGTAGAAAAAAGATATACGTACCACTGGAACAGAACAGAAAGCCTAGAAACAAACCCACACTCTAGAGCCAAATAATTTTCAACAAAGGTGCTAAGAATACCCACTGGAGAAAGGACAATCCTTTCAACAAATGATACTGGGAAAATTAAGACATGCATATCCAGAAGAATAAAACTAGACCCTTCTCACTGGCTAGAAAAAATAAAGATCAAAACCCAAGAACTGAAACTATTAAACTACTAGAGGAAAAACAGGGCAATTTCACTTTAGGACACTGGAATGAGCAAAGATTTTTTTGGACAAGATCCCAAAAGCACAAGAAACGGCGGAACTAGACAAATAAGATTATATCAAACTGAAAAGTTTGTGCACTGGAAAAGAAACAACAAAGCACAGAAACGACTCACAGAATGGAAGAAAACAGTTAAAAATATACATCTTAAGGAGTCTGTGTGAGCTTTCTGTTGCTGATTTAACAGGAGGAAAGCTTGTGTTCTGGGGTGGGTAGTTTCGGAGGTTTCAGTCCACAGTCACTTGTCTCCTTTACTTTAGGAATGAGACAAAGCTGAATAAGGTGTCCGTCAGTGTGTGCTAACTGCTCACCTCACGGAGGGCCGGGAAGCAGAGAAAGTGAGCTCAGAGTGTGCCCCGAGTGATCTACAGTACTTTCTTCCACTAGGCCCAATCTCCCAGTTTCTACTACTTTCCACCAGTCTTTTCAATTATAAACCCATCAATAGATTAGTCCATCACTCAGATCTGAGCCCTCATGAGCCAGTCACTCCCCAAAAGCCCCAGCTCTAAATATTACTGCAATGGAGACCAAGTCTTCAACATAAGAGTCTTTAGGGGACATTTTAAGATCCAAACCATAAAAAAATTGATATCCAGACTATATAACAAACTCTAGAAACTGAATAGTAAAAAATAAAAAAAATAAATAAAATCGACTGATTAAAAAGTGGGCAATACATATTAAAGAACAATTTTCAAAACACATAAAAATGGCCAACAGGTACATGAAAAAAATCACATCAGGGAAACACAAATAAAACCGCAATGAGATACCACCACACTCCAGTAAGAATGGCTATCAAGAAGACTACATATAACAAATGCTGGCAAGAATGTAGAGAAGAGAACCCTTGCATACTGTGGGAATGTAAATTACTATAGCCGGTGTGGAAAATCCTATGGATGTTCCTCAAAAACTTAAAAACAGAACCACATGATCCAGTAATTCCACTACTGGGTATTTATCTATAGGAAACGGAACCATGGAGCAGGCTTCCAGAGTCTGACTGACTCACAGTCCAATGCTGGGATTATGCATGTGCGTGCTACACTGGTACTCCCTGGCGTGGGTAGTTCGCAGATGATGTAAGGGAGAAAAAGAGGCTTGCTCCCCCTCTCCTCCCTTGTTGCTTCTGCTGTTTTCCGGTCTCCATGAACTGCTGCCCTCTGCCATGGGCCACTCTGCAGTGCAGCCAGCGGGTATGCATTGAAACCTCCGCAAACTGTGAGCTAAATAAACCTTTTCTTCCTTAATTCTGGGTGTCAGGTATTTTGTCTCAGCAACGAGAGAAAAGTAACCAACACATGTGGTATACGTATTCACAATGAAATACATAAAAAAGAATGAAATCCTGTCACTTGGTATAACCTAGATGGAACTGTGATCATTACATTAACTGAAAAATGCTAGGCATAAAAAAAACCAAGTACCATATGATCTCACTCATTTATGTGGAATCTAAAAAAGTTAACCTCAAAAGCCAGGTGTGTGGCAGGTACCTTGTAGACTTAGCTCTTGTTGAGGTTGAGGTGGGAGACAGACAGGAGTCTGACTTGAGGGTAGAAAGGTGGTAGCCAGAGACAGGCACAGAAGTAGGGGGATAGGGGAAAAGGCTGATCCACATGTAGGTTATAGTTAGGTATGAGTGGGAAGGTGTCCTGTTGCACTGGAGGGTGACTACAAGTAACAATGATGCAATGTAAATTTCAAAAAGCTAGGAAAAAAATATTTTGAAAGTTTTCGCCAAAAACATATAAATGTATTACTTTTTATTGGTTCTTTTTCAAAATCTTGTCTCTGACTAGAACATACTATTATGTGTATCACCATGCTCCTTATCTAACTAGTTCACTGACAAACACTATTATTCAGAGCTGGCTGTAATTTCTTACATGATATACACCTTTGTCAAATGGCACCATGCAATCTCACATTTTGATCAACTGAATCACCGCTCTCAGGCTTGACTTTGCCTTGGGCTTTTTGATGATTATGATGAGTTTCACAACAGAGGCCCCAAGGCCCCTGCTGAAGTCATAGGAGCCCAACGACCTTGTGGGACAAGGGGAGAAGTGGGAGAAATGGAACAAGGAAGATATAAATTCTAAGAATATAGAATTTAAATATAATCACTCTGCCAGTTCATTTAGGAAGACAATGTTTTCTCTATGTTGAGATGCAGAAAAGAAAACTCATATGCCTTATGGGAATTTATGGCAAGACAATTCTAAGGTATAAACCTGCTGGGAGAAAAAATGAGACGCGCACAAGAAAGTGACTCAACCAGGCTGTGCATGGAAGTTAGAGCTACAGCTTGAACTGTGCTTTTCTCACCCTCTCCAAGAATGTGATTCAGTTTTATTAACTCAGTACTAACTAGTTAGAAAAACAGGGAAATTTCAGATTTGACTTAAAACTATTCTTATCCTGAATATAAAAACATTATTCTTATCCTGAATATACTGTTGTACAATGTAATCATGATATGTAATTATGTATTGTGATATATAATCTATTCTGGGTTTTTTCTGGGGGGGAGGTGTGGAGTGCTAGGGATTGAACTCAGGGCCACATACATGCTAAGTAAACACTCTACCACCAAGCTATGTCCCCAGGCCCCATACTTTATATTTCATAATAAAGTCAGAATAAGAATAAGTATTTTTCTGTCTAGACTTTACCTCATATCATAAATTAAATGGTCACCTAACAACTACTTTTCAAAACTGAGACATTCTGAGATCCTTGGGACACTATCCATTTCCCATTCAACAGTGGCACATTTTTGCCACAGCTCACATATCCACAAGGCACAAAACCGGCAGTGCGACCTACAGGCCACATTCTCTGATCAGGCAAAATCTTTTTTACTGATTGTGGCTCTGAGGCAGGTTATCTGGAACATCAGCTGTTTTTCCCTGCCTGACTCCTGTCCCTCATTTTTCGTAAGAGCTCCCACTATCCTTCAGGGCACCTCTCCCACACCACATGTTTGGAGGAACTGTCAGGGGGTAGGCATGCGATTCAAAATAGGCCAATTGAGACTCCCAGGAATCAAACTGGAACAAAGCACACCAACATGGAGAACAGCTGACACAGTTATTGTGATGGCAACTCTGCAAAAACACTTTCTGTTATTATACTTTCTGTTAATGCCAACCCTGAAGTTCCTAGCTATCCTGGGTCTGGCTGTTCGTTTGTCCTTAGATTTTTGTGAATGACTCCATATGTGCATCACAATTCCTTGTTTATCTAAATTAACCAGAGATGGTTTTTGTTGCTTGCTACCAAATAATTTAACAATATAAAATTTGTATCTCATGGGAGGTCTGATTTCTTTTTCCTATTTTTGTCTTCATAATGACGTTTATAATTTTTCTTTACTTTTTTCCCCCAACAGAATACACTTTTTAACTCGTGCCAGCAGGACATTTACATGAAACTATTTACTGAAAGACAAATTTTGGTGCATAATCTAGAAGCTTCTACATTAAGACCTCCCCCTTTGAGGAAGTCATTGTCACTCTTCCATGAACCTTTAACTCTTGCCTTGAGAAAATAGTTCCTAGCCAGGCGTGGTGGCTCATGCCTGTAATCTCAGCACTTGGGAGGCTGAGACAGGAGGAGTGTTGTGAGTTCGAGACCAACGTGGGTTACAAAGTGAGCTCAAGGCCAGCCTGAATGGCATAGTGAGACCCTGTCTCAAAAACACAAGGTCTGGGGATTAGCTCAGTGTGGCCTCAGCGCCTGCCTGGTAAGCGTAAGGTCATGAGTTCAATCCCCAGTGCCACAAAAAAAAAAAAAAAAAAAAAAAAGAAAAATAGTTCCTTAAAATTATCAAAAAAATGAAAGCCTGTGTCTCCAGGATGTTTCTACACTTACACCAAGTCAATCCAACTGATCTTAGTTCAAAAGTAAACTGTTAAAACAATAGCATTTTACTACACAAATGTTTGACATTTTCTATGTCAAAAGGTGTAACACCTTTTCCTGTAATTATTCTAGATTTCAAATGTTGCTAAACTCACTGAATTTACAGGGACTAGAAGACCTAGCATCTTCTTAGAATCTGACGAGTTCATTTTAGGCCTAAATAGTTTGAAAATCAGACCTGTCATCAGCATCAACTCTAAATCAAACCTGTATATACAAAGATTCTTTTTACAGCAACAACAACATGGAAGGCATACGACACAGTTTCATTAACATGATTATGTTCTAAGCATGTATTATTCTTGGTAAATCAGTTGCTACAGACTGCTAAATCTCAAGGCTATTTCCTGAAATGGAAGTTTTGTGAATAAAAAGGATAACGAAAGTTAAAAAATAATGCTTGAGAGAAAATTTAATGCCCGAAATAAATTTGACTGCAAAAAATTTAGCAAGCGCACACTTTCTTTCTCTGACTTTTAAGGGTTCCCTGACCGAATGCATAGTACTTCTAAGTTTACAATGTAATTTTCTAAATTTTGTGGTCTCTCTATAATACAATCCTAAGGAGGCCTTTGGAGTTCATCTTTATTAGAGATGAGAGATGACATCATAAACTCTGATGTTACACCATCCACTCAGAGACAGCAAGAATAGGGTAGCGATCTTCAGAAGAGGGAAGGTGGAAAGATTCCACAGTGACTTCATTTCTCACCTCATCTTTGTATTTTCTCTTGCTTCCATTTGAAGGATCTGTTCTGGTGAATTCCCACAAGTCTGGCAAAGTTAATGACTTGTTTTTGTTTTCTTACCGCATTCTGGAAACACACATCACACACTCTTGCCCACCCTTCTTTATGTGTTTCTGATGACCACGACAGAATAATTTCCAGAAAGCAGGAATTCCATCTCTTATGGTTAATACATTGTGTCAACTTGAGCAGTTTGGAAGTTTAACTGAGAGACTCAGCAAGGAGACTTTGTGAGTGCTCCACCTGCCCTGGAGTGGGGGTGGCCTATGTGCAATATAGGGGTAGAGAAGAGGCTTGTCTTTTCTCTTTGCTCTGGCTGCTGCCTTGAAGTGCTGCCCCAGCGCCATGCCACCTTGCCTTGGAGCCAGCTGATTATGGACTAAAATCCCCAGAAACTGTAAGCTAAATAAACCTTTCCTTGCTTCACTTTGGGTGTCAGGTGCTTGTCTCAGCAATGAGAAAAAAGTGACCAAGACACCATCTCTTTCACTACTGGCTATATACAAGCCAAACACTATTCTAGGGATTTAGAAGGTACGCACAGTTCACCAGATATACAGAAACAGCTATTCATCTTTAAAAGGAAGTAAGGGGATGAAAGCCACATTTTACAACTTTTAAAATTCACTCCCCTCAAATTTTGTACTGTTTCTTTTTTTAAAATGTCTAAGGCTAGGTAGGTGTGGTGGCACACATCTGTAGTCCCAGCACTTGGGAGACTGAGGCAGGAGAATCGCCAGCCTGGACTACACAGCACGACCCTGTCTCAAAAATAAATAAATAAGTAAATATTTTTTAAAAGGTCGAAAGCAGCCAGGCATGATGGCACGTGTCTATAATTCCACCTACTTAAGAGGCTGAGAGAAAAGGAGAGCACTTGAGGGCAGCCTGGGAAATTTAGTGAGAGTGACTCAAAAAGGGCTGAGGGTGTAACTCAGGGCTCTATGGGTTCAACCCAGAGTGCTACAATAAATAAATAAATAAATAAATAAAGTCAGTCTAAAGCTGGTTATGCTGATGAAAATAAATTCAAACAGCAGTGACGGGATGACTGGTATTTAAGTGTAATAATAGACTTGTGATTTTGTTTTTTAAAAGTCTCCATATGTATAAATAAAACATACAAAATCAATATACATACATTTACGACAAAAGCTACGGAAGTTTCCCTTAAAGGGGCTTGGGATGCAGCTCAGTGGTAGAGTGCTTGTCTAGCATGCACAAGGCCCTGAGTTCAATCCCCAGTACCACCAAAAAAAAAAAAAAAAAAAAAAAGAACAAACAAAAAAGTTTCCCTTAAAGTTTTAACCCAATTTACTCCAGAAAAAGGGCATAAATGACTCATAATTCATTATTTATAAAGTTGCTCCTATTTGCATTTCCTTTCTGTTTTTGTGATACAATGAGTAAAAAGAATTAACAGGAATGAGGTAAGATTGAGATGGTTTGCTTTAATATCTTACAGGAATTTAATGAAAAATTTCACAAATACTTCAAGAACAAGCATAACAATATGTGTACTAAGTTGACACAAATAGAATTAAAACTCTTATGAATGGGCCTCCTGCCTATTCTCTATAGCTTTTTATGTAAATTAGTCTTTTGGTTCTGAAACTTCAAGGAAATTGTACAGGAGAGTTAGCCTTTATTAACTCTCCTGAGGGCTAACAGGCTTTTTATTCAATTTAAACAATATTAATCACTAAGATAAAAACACTGTACTTATAAGTACTGTTACTCTGTTCCTGTCCATGTCGAAAAAACATCAGTTTTCTGGACTACGAACATGTCTTATCTTGGGGGGCTTTCATGAAGTAGCTGACACTGCGTGCTATGTTTCCAAAACCCAGGGAGAAAACAAGAATAAGTCACTAACTGTGCCAGATCCAAGGCATCTCTTGAATTTTCTTCATATCCTCACCAGTTAAGATTTTGTAGCTCCTACCCTGTTCCCCCACCCTCATTTGGTAGCTATATATTCCACACACCCAAGCAAAGGCCACTTAGGATGAGCGGCCCCTTCAGCCATTCTCTAGTCAGTGATTCTCATCTTCAACACTGGAACATTTACATGCTATCCTGGGCATGTTTTTATGTTACCCTTCCCTTGACTTGGATTTCTTACTGATCTTAATTAAGGCCTACAGTATATTTTTAATATTCCAAGTAATTCTAATCTACCACCAAATCTGAGAAACACTGCTCTAAAATTTTGTCCAGTTCAAAGTTTTATCATGTTAAAAATTAAAATGATCAAATCCAAGATTCAAAGAGCCATTTATCCTGCATGAAACTGGGTCTTTAATAACTGGGTCAGGCATGAAAGCTAGCACTGCCTGATCTGGGTACTGTCAAATGCCCCATGCCACATCCAGCCTTCTCAAAGAGGAGGAAGAACAATCCACGTGGGGTTCTCATCACTCTCTAGCCCCTAGTTCTTTTTCCTGACTCTCCTTCCCCATTGTAAGTCGCAAGGCTTTCACACTTCAGATGCAGCTCTGTTCACTGTGCCCCTCTGGGCTGCTGTGATCTCAGCTGTCCGTAAGCTTTTTTCCCCTCTAACATATAATAAGCCCCTGAAAAAGGGGTGGTCAAATGTCTGATTTTCACTTGGACAATGAAACATTGGCGCTCAAACTCAAAATACCCAGCCAGTCGGCCCTTCCTCTCGCCTGCCACAGCCAATCCATCAGCAAGACGCCACTTTCCACGTCCTCCACTCTCACCCGGCCCGTCAGTTACCTGAAGTTAACCAGCTCCTAATTCCAATGCCCTTGCTTTTTGAAATGTCAATCAAATCATACAATTATTCATCTTCAAGTCTTGCAGTGACTTCTTGCTGCACTACAGTCAACTCCAAACTCCCCGCAGAACTTAGGCAACTCCCCGTGCTCCCATAGTAAAGCCTCCTGCAACCCTTCCTGTCACTTTTATTACCCTCAACACACTGCACAGAAGACCCTGGGCTGCCAAAGGAGCCACACAACAGAAACAACCAAAGCATGTTCCAAGGAAGCCCGTCAGCGAGAACCCTGTCACTGGTAAGACTGACACAGCAGGCCCTGGGTGGAGGCAAGGTCTGCTCCAACTTGCTGAGTTACCCAGTCCCCTGCCTTCCCTCTATCCATCCCTCCCACCATCAGGGCTTTATCAGAACCACCACCACCACCCAAGCTGCTACAGAATCTAATTACGGACACTCTCCCATTGACACACAAGCGCTGTTCCCCCGGGACTGCGAAGGTAAAGACCCGGGTGCAGGTGATTTACTCTGACCATAGCTCACCTGACAATCTCGCAGCTCATGGTGGAGAAGTACATAAAAGTACTAGTTACCTCCCAGATTACTGGTTTATCCTCTGTTGTTTAAACAGAAGTGTGTGCCAGCAAGTGATGTCAGCACTGCCCCTGAAAAAGCCGACTTTCCCATCCAGAAGGCACTTGGAGAGAGCATAACGCAGAGATGAACAGTAAACCACAGGCTCTTCTAGAGCCTGTAACCTCCAATTATAGGCCTGGGGGTCAAGAACAGACTCCGAAGCAGAAATCTGAAGGCAAAAGCAAAGATCAGAGGGCAGAGAGAACACAACCAGGCAGGAGAAACAAACAAACAAACAAAAAGATCAATGTGAGTGAAAGGCAAGGAAGCACACATTCATTTAGTTCTTAGTTTGCACAAGAGGTATTTTAAAGCCTGGAACTTTACATGCTATCTTGTTTACCCCATGAGATGGCTACACTGTCTCAGCCCCACGAGAGACTTGCATTATTATTTTAGGCTCTATTTTACAGAACACCATGAGGCCTGGAAAGATTAAGTAACCTGTCAATGTTCCATTAATAGCAAAGCAATTATTTTTCCTCTTTGTGTTTTCCCTAAAACACAACATAATACACATACCAGCAGTGAGGGAGCACTGAAACTAGTCAATCAAATCACTGTGAGGTTAACAAAGTAGTCAAACTAGTTGTTTCTGAACAGTCAGGCAACACGTGGTTAGCAGTATCACTTTTCAACTGATTGTTTTCAGTCCTAAAGATTTAACTGTACCAAAACCTTTCATAGGAGAAGGTTAGTTACCATCTTAAGAAACTCTGCCTGGGTGATTTTCAGTTGCAAAACACACACACATACCCTTAAAATACTTGATGGGAATACTTCCTCTTTTTTTAAATGTGTACATACTTATGGTATAAACATGGTATTTTAACGTGTACACACTGTAGAATGGCTAATCAAACTAACATATGCATTACTTTACATACTTATTTCTTGTACCAAGAACTCAAATGCTACCCTAATTTTTAAGTATATGATATATATACTTAAAATGTGTGTATGATACTACAACATACAATAGACCTCTGATGGAAGTACTCTGATACTTAAATGACACTTTGCAGCCAGGTGTGGTGGCACACTCCTGTAATCCCAGCACTTGGGAGACTGAGGCAGGAGGATTGTTTCAAGTTCGAGATCCGCCTGGGCTACAAAGTGAGCCCAAGGACAGCCCGAACTGCATAATGAGACTCTGCTTCAAAAACAAAAAAATAAATCACACTTTGCTGTATTGTACGAAATTTTGCATTGCACAAAAACAACACCGTATTTTTCACAAGAACTATGACTTATAATCAGAAAAGGTATTTAAAAACAGATATACTAGCAACAAGTTGATTCAATTAAAAGATGGGTAAAGGATTTGAACAGAAATTCTGCAAGGAATGCATACAAATGACTAACAAGCAAATATTCAACATCATTAACCTTCAGAGACATGCAAATCAGAGCCACAAGATAGTATCTTACACGGTTTAGGATGGCCAGTAAGTGTTGCAGAGAAAGTGGAGAAACCAGAGCCTTTACACACTGCTGGCGAGAATATATTCAGGCAGTTCATTAAACACAGAGATACTATGCGACCCAGCAATTCTACTTCCTCAGTAAACGTCCAGGAAAAATGAAAATATGTATCTACACAAAAATTTGTAAACTGCAATAGCATTCATAACATCAGAAGGTAAAAACCCAGGTGTCCATCTAGAGATGAATGGATAAACAAAATGTGGTATATCCATATGAGCCATAAAAAGGAATTACAGTACTGATACATGCTGTAACTTCATGAACATTGTAAACATTACGGAAAGTGACAGAAGTCAATCACAAAGAACCACATAATACACAATTAGGTTCATATGAAAGTCCAGAACAGGGACTCTAGAGACAGAAAGTAGATCAGTGGCTGCTTAGGGCTGAGTTGAGAGATTTAAGGTGATAACTAAAAGAGCACAGGATTTCTTTTGAGGTGATCAAAATGTTCCAAAATTGACTGTGGTAGTTTTATCTTGTACATCACCTACTGTTTGTCCTGATTTTTGAAAAGAAAAAGATACAAATTGTCTAACCTTTTCATGTTTCTCTCAGTTCTGCTGTAGCTTTGCCCTTGCTTCTGGGATTTTTGTGTGCTTTCTCAATTTATGCGCTTCCCTCTATTTCTCCTTAATTCCCATTCATCCAACCTCTCAGCTCGCACTATCCCAAAACCACATTCATAATTTCCTGAGCTTTTTCAGAACTCATACAACAGTGAGCCATATCTCTTTTTTTCTTTTTTGCAGCACCAGGGATTGAACTCATGACCTCGTGCTTGCCAGGCAGGCGCTTAGGCCACTGAGCTAGATCCCCGGCCCTTTCTTTTTGAGACAGGGTCTCACTATGCCGTTCAAGCTGGCCTTGCGCTCACTTTGTAGCCCAGACTGGTCTCGAACTCACAAGAATCCTCCTGTCTCAGCCTCCCGAGTGCTGGGATCACAGGTGTGCGCCACTACGCCCAGCTGCCATAACTCTCTTAAGATTTAAAAGGACTAAATGTTAAAAATGTTAAATGTTTCCTGTTACAACTCATGCCACAATAAAACACAGTAGCAGTTCTTGGCCTGAATTGGAAGTATTTTGGGTACAATTCAGGCTCCTAATTATAACTTAAGGGTACAGTGATGCTTCCGGAAAAATATACAAACAGTCACAAATGACAACTATTATCTATGGTTTTAG
>RJWT010032448.1:0-14123 GCA_004365215.1 Cuniculus paca | reverse complement strand
AGAGGAGAGGAGAGGAGAGGAGAGGAGAGGAGAGGAGAGGAGAAGAAAAGCAATATCAAAATAAGAAAATCTTGGAAATTTTCATAGCCAAGACTAGTCTAAGAATACAAAATATAATGTGGTATTCTAGAGGGAATTCTGGAACTAGAAAGTACAGTAGGTACATACTGAAAATCTGAATATAGACTGTAGTTTATAATAATATATAATTATTGTTTGATTAATTTTAGTAAGTATGCCATGCTGGTTTAAAATCTTTGTTATAGGAAAAGAAACTCTGTACTACCTTCATAATTTTTCTGTAAATTTAAAACTGTTTCAAAAGATCTTTTTAAAAACAAAAAACGATATAATGTATTGTTAACCATTAGGTAAATACAAATTAAAATTACAAATATAATTAAAACTACACTTACTTCAAGGGCTAAAAATAAAAAAGGCTGTCCAACTCAAGTGTTGAAGAGAACATGGCGAAACTAGGACTTCATGCCCTGCTCGTGAGAATGTAGAAGGGTATATCACTTGACAGCTACCTCAAATGTTAAACAAACACCTACTATTTGACTCAGCCACCTAATTCTGGGTACTTTTGTAAAAATCCTATGTACATGCAGGAATTTTTTTAGTAAAGTTCATGGAAGTGTTTATTTGTAATAACCGAAAACTGGAAACAACTCAGAGTCAATCAAAAAGTGAATGAATAAATTGCAGTAATGTTTGTGCAATGGAAAACTGTTAAGCAATAGAAGGAGTCAACTATTGATAAAAAGAACAATGTAGATGAATCACAAATACACTCAAAGAAAAAGATAGGTGAAAAAGAGTACACTCTACATGTTTCTTTTTATACAAAATCTTACTGTAAGATGAAAAGTAATATAGACGAACAGAAAACTCATTGCTGTCTGGGATATGATGGGAAGCCAAGGAGGTTTAGGAGGAAGGATTTATGAAAGGATATGAGCAAATTTGTAAGTGGTCATGATAGAAATATTTGCTACCTTCATTATGGTGATGATTTTATGAGTGCATACATATGATAAAATTTTTCAGATCAAACACTGAAAACATGGGCTGCCTGTAGAAAAATACGTGGTATATTATTAAATATATATACAATGTATAGACAGCTTGAAAAATGAAAAGAGTTAAATATAAAGTCAAAATTGATAGAATTTCAAGTTTTCTGAATGTGAGGCAATACCATCCACACTATAATAATTTTCAAGATCCACAAGGAACTTTTAAAATTCATTTTAAAAAGCAGTAACTGGGTATGATTTTTCTCAAAGTTCCTTTTCTTATCATAAAGATTACTCTTCATGTCTTTGAAAAGTACAGTATATCTGTACATTTCCTGAAACATTTTTCTAATGAAAGAAACAAAGTATAACTCCCCTCAACTCCTTAATACCCAAATACAATGGCAAAAGAGTTGCAAACACTGAAAGAATAACTAACACCATGTGGCTTTTGACTTACATTGAGTAGTAAACTAAACGTTTCCAGAAAGATTAATTTGGTCAAGGAAAATGTGCAGTAATTATAAATTTCTACCTTGCCAATGACAAACCTCTCCTTAGCTGGTCTGTGACCCTGGTGCTGAACACACCTGGGGAGCTTTTCACACTTGGGCACCTTCCAAACCAAGTGTGTCAGGATGGTTGTGGGAGAGACAAAGACAACACAATTCATTCTTTTTTTTAAAAAGAGCTCTGAGTTCTTCAAGTCAAGAAGAAGGAACTTTTCCACCTTTTCAAGGTTTCTAAGACTTTGTAACATATTAGTATTTGATGGTAAAATTTAAAAAGTTGTGTCTTGTATTGAAGGCAGAATTAAAAAATTTTTTTCTTGCTTAAAATAGAAAATTCTCACTTTAATATTTATCCAACCACTGTTTAAGGAAAGAATTAAATTACATGTATTAGATCCATGATATTCTGTATAGAAATACCTAATTTGTTAAGCATATTATAAAATGAAAATCTTAACAAATTAAAATGTGCAGTGTTGTGTATTTATCTTGAGAAGTAGAAATCCCCCAAAATTTGGCAAATAGATATCACTGCTGTGCTTTTTTCCTTTGCTGGATCAGCTATAAGATGAAATTTTCCATGAATTTTTATGACTTCCTGTGGACAGACACACTATTTAGTGTTGACACTGCTGCTCAGTTATAAATGTAGTACATTCTGTCTCTTTTTAGAAAATAGCTCAAACTGAGTCTGAGGAAAGTCCAAACACAATAGATGGAAAGATATTAAAGAGATTCTAAAGAAGGTTCAACAAACTTTGACAGCTTGTGGATTCTGCTTTCAGAGTGGAAACCCCTTTCTGATTATTGAGCTCAGTGTCCTCATACTAAAATTCAAAACCCTCTCCTGGAGAAAGGTAGTGTACCAGCACTAATGGGGGTTTTTCACTTGATATTTGCTGAATGTTAAGTACGTGCCAGGCATTACTGTAAACTCATTTCAGCTGAAAACAGTCATATAGGCCAAATATTGTTATTTTTATTTCACATTTTAGGAATGGAGACAGAGATTAAGCAACAGGCCCAAGATCACATAACTGATGAGTGAGAGAGCCAGGATTTAAACTCAGACACCTTCTGACTTCACCTTCTGACTTTTCACCTAATGCCTCTTAAACGTGGGTTTCTGGGTTCCACAGAACTGGACCTGTTTTTTCCTTCTGCCATTCTCCATTTAACCACTCAGAGCTGTTCTCACTTTGATTCTTAAATGAGTCTACCACTGCTTACTTCTTAAGATGTGATGACAAATCAGTGAGCTCAGGTAAGTTTCTGCCACAGACCCAAGTCAACGATATGTATTTGGTTATAGCTAGACACTTAGAGATATGAACTCAGGTCGGATAGGACCATGTCTTGAGAAGTTAGCCTTTGGGAGGTGAAGGGCACCTGTGACTTTCTTTCCACAGTGCAAATTCTGAGAAATTGTTTCTATACCTTTTCCCAACTGTCCGCCTGCTGCATTCATCACTCTGAATGACCATTGCTTTCTTTTGTGACTGGGTCATAAAGTTGGATAAAAGTCTAGAAAATTGACTTCCTGGATTATTCTGCCTCCTGCCAACTGCATAGGAGGTGATAGCTGCCTAATCTGCTACAAATATATTCTTACTATGTAGTGATTTATAAAGCCAAGTAATATTCAACATAAATCAGAAGACAAATTTGTAACATTTTAAGATAGGTATTAGACTTAATAAAAAATACAATGGCATTCACAGTTTAGGAAAAATGATACAAAAAAAGAAGATTCTAAAAAATAGAATGGTGTAGATATATCAAAATCATGTTATGGAAAATATTTAATCACACTGAAAAACGATCAAGAGAAACTCTTAAGTGACGTGCAATGTTTTAAATATATAGGATAGTACTTAAGACATGAGAGAGAACAAACTAGCAAAAAATCTTGATTATAAGAAGTATACATTCTATGATCAAAACAAAGTTTTTAGAAATATATGTGTCAAATAAAAGGGATAAGGATAGAAAAGTAAGAAGTTAAACAGTCATTATTCATCGATTACATGCTACTCTACATAGAAGACCCCAAAAACTCCACTAAAAGAATCCTAGATTTAATAATCAAGTTCAGTCGCTTAGCTGGATACAAAGTCAGCACTCAAAAATTAGTAGCATTCCTGTACACAAACAACAAAGTCACTGAGAGAAAAATTAGGGAAACCACACCTTTCACAATAGCATACAAAAAAAAATGAAATACTTAGGAATAAATCTAATGAAGGAACTAAAGGATCTATATACTGAAAATTACAGTACTCTGAAAAAGGAGATTGAAGAGGTTATCAGAAAATGGAAAGATAGCCCTTGCTCTTGGATAGGAAAAACCAATATAATGAAAATGGCCATACTCTCAAAACTGCTATACAGATTTAATACAATCTCAACCAAAATACCATTAACATACCTCACAGATCTAGAGAAAACACTCCTGAAATTTATTTGGAACCGAAAAGACTTAGAATAGCCAAAGCAATTCTGGCAACAAAAACAAGTCAGGGAGCATCACGATCCCAGACGTGAAATTATGTTACAAAGCTACTGTGATAAAATCAACAAGGTATTGGCAAAATAAATAAATAAATAAAATAAAGGCAAGCCTGAGGATCAGTGGAACAAAATAGAAGGTGCAGATGCATCCCCAAACCCAATTTATTTTTGACAAAGAAATCAAACAAGTTCACTGGAAAAAATAGCCTCTTATTAAAGATGATGCTGGAAAAACTAGCTCTCCACATGCCAAAGACTAAAACTAGACCCATGTCTATCACCATGCCCTAAAGTCAAAATGGATCAGAGATCTAAATATTAAAACAGAAACACTAAATCACTAGAAGAGAAAATAGACAGAAATCTTGAAGACATAGATGTAGGCACAGAGCTCATGAACAAAACCCAAACAGCATGGAAAACACTTCAAAGAATCAACATGAGATCTCATTATATTAAAAAGCTTTTGCACATCAAAATAAATTACCAAAAGAGTGAAAAGACAACCCACAGAGTGGGAAAAAATTTTTATCCAACTGTCCCTCAGACAAAAGACTTCTATCTAGAATCTGTAAAGAGTTGAAAAAAAATTAGGCCCCCAAATTCAAAGACTCAATCCCAAAAATGGCATGTGAGATGAATACAGACTTCTCAGATGAAGAAATACAAATGGCAAATAAATATATGAAAAAATGTTCAACATCATTGTCATTCGAGAGATGCAAATTAAAACAACACTGAGATTCCATCTCACTCCAGAAAGAATGGCTGCCTTCAAGAAATCAACAAACACTGGAGGGGCTGTAGGGAAAAAGGAACTCTTCTCCACTGTTGGTGGGAGTGTAGACTGGTGCAACCACTGTGGATATAAGTGTGGAGATTCCTCAAAAAAAGTAGAATTAGGGGTCCTATTCAATCCAGGTATTCCTTTTCTGGGTATTTTCCCAGAAGAACTTAAAACATCATACCATAGAGATATATGTGTACCTATGCTTATGGTAGCACAATTTGTAATAGCTAAATTTTGGAAACAACTCCAATGCCCATCAACTGAGGAATGTATAAAAAAGATACATGTTTATACAATGATGTACTGCTCAGGTATAAAGAAGGATAAACTTGAGATATTTGTAGGGAAATGGATGCAACTTGAGACCACACTCTTAAGTGAAATAAATCAGACTCACATATGTAAACATTGTATTGTCTCCCTGGTGTGAGAAGCTGAAAGAGTAAATACGATCTAAAATGTACAAGTGAAAGAAGGGAATATATCAGTCAAGAGAGTTATAACAATAATTGCTATTAGTTCATTGAAAAGAAACATTTGTACCTATATTTTTTGATCAATTTTCATGTCTATATCTTGTAATATGAGCAACTACTTAGAAGATAGCAATATGCAATGTATTAACCATTGTTACTCTCCTTCAATCTTGTTTTGAAATTTTTGTATCATTGTTTTTATTGTTTTTTCTTTAAAATAAACTATGTAGTACAAAAATAAGTAAATAAATACATACACAAAAAAGAAATATATATGTCAAAGTATTCATGTATTTTATGTCTAGCAACCTTTTGAAATGCAGTCCTTCTCAGTCTTCAGTCCTTGAAGAGACTACTTTTTGCCATCCCTCTCAGGCTTCGGTGTAAGAAGGCAACACAGCTTTAACACAGTGTCTAACACAACTTTAGGCAGTCAGAGTAACCCCTCCTCTAGCTAACGTGAGTGCTAAATAATTAAATACTAGGCACAATTCCAAAAGTAAAACAATAAATACTCACTGATACTTTTTGTCATACCCAATGGTGGGGGGAAAAGTCTTTCTGCTGCACTGGCTAAGATTTCAGGGTAAGGATTCTAGGCTACCCAAAGCCAACCTGTGTGCAGTAAAAGTTTTAGTTGTGCAGAGTGGATTTGGAGTACGGAAGACATACTATGGAAGGACTCATGGGCGCCAGTCAACTAAACACCCTCAAAGCAACACCATGTGGAATTAAGGCTCCTACAGTGGCTAAAGAAAGTAAATGTAATTTATTTTTAAAATAATTATTGTTGCTTTCACCTCACTGTGACACTATAATGATGTCTGGAAAATTTTTAAATATATATTTGGAAGAACATGTACCAAAATATTAATAATCGCTACTATGAGATGTTAGACGTTTTAATGACTTCTCTTCTTTGATCTTTTTAATTTCCCCAAATATTCTATGATTAAATTTTATATTATAATGTGATCAGCAAACACAATAATTTCAAACTTTTTTAAAAAAGGTATTCTGAGGCCTCCAGGCAGTGCCGTTCAAATGCAGCCAAGAGCCTGTAAACCTTCTTAAGAATCAGTCTCACAACTTTAAAATTCAGAATGGAGTAAGGAAAATCTGTGAATCTGGAGGCTCAAAACGTAGAGGACTCCTCTTCCCAGGGAAATCCACTCCTCTTCTTTTACTACCAAAATTCTCAGCAATGTCAGCAAGCATCATCTCAGAAAAATAATCAGAAGATCAAAGACTTTGAAAGTAATAATTGCATCAAATTCATGTTTTTTAAAATATTTAGACATGCAAATCATAATTTAGAGTCCATTTGATGTGCTGTCTATTGCTTCAATGACTTCATGCATATTTATACAGGCACGCATATAGATATACAACAAATAAAATAAAACATAGACACCAGGTACACATGAGCTCAGAAGTACATATATATCTGAGTCTTCCTTGAGATCCATTTCTACATTCTCCAGTATACAATCCTGAGTCCTTCAACTAAAACTTTTCCTAACCTGAATGTTTTCAGAAACCTAATCCTAATTTATATGACAGAAAAATTACAGTTTACTCTCTAGGCAACTTTGCATTTCACCTCTTATGTTTGCTATGCATGCATAATAGAACAATAATACGCAGAGTTTAAAAGAAAATCCATACATACACCCTCTCCCAGGGACAAATTACAACCATGGGAGAAAAGCAAAGCCCAAGACCACTATGTTTTATAACTCTGGGGTCTATTCTCAGCAACTCTAGACAAATGCCATCTGAAAGATTTTAGAGATGGCCAGTAATTGTTTCATAAAGGATAACACAGCCAGCATCTCCTGGTTTAAACTCTGGAACTAGTATTTTTCCTATTCCTATAACTGACTGTTTGCTTTGCTTCTCATCATCTAATTCACTATTTTCTCTGGTTTTTAATAAGATTTCACTCAGTTTCTGGCAAATCATTTGTGCCAATAATTTCCAGCTCAAGTTCTCTATATAGCCTCATATGAATGATGACTTGTTGCTTTCCTAAGAGCTCATTTGCTGGACTATAATTTTGGATCAAGAAGAATTAACATTTTGTAAAACAGATGGTGGGTAATAATTCATCACACCTTGAAAATTCCAATGCTGCTATTGCCGCTGGAATGAAAATCAAGCTCACCTAACAGGTGTTCTATTGCCACTTGCTATTGTTGGAAGTGATAAAGAATGTTTCACTTTTACATGCCTTGAATTTTTTTACAAAATTTGCAATATCCAAAGACTCTCTGAGTCAGGGACAACATGTTCTTGTGGCAGGTTTTTCCTGTGTGAATAAAAAGTCTCGCTCTCTCTCTCTCTCTCTCTCTCTCTGCCTCTTTCTCTCTCTTTCACCCCAGGGCCCAACTCATTCACCATTTGTTTACAGAAACAATAAAAAATGTTTGCCAACTTTTCCACACATGCTTTTTGCCAAATAAAATCCAATACTTAAAAATACACTTCTAAAGTAGGGTAGTCTGACTCAGTAACTAATAATAGGACCTAGAATGTTATTTTAAAGACATCAAGGACTGGAAATGTAGCTCAGTGGTAGAACATTTGCCTAATATGTACAAGGGCCTGGGTTCAATTTCCTGTCTCACAAATACGTATAAGTTAAATAGATTTTCAGGCCTTCAAAGTTTTTCGCAAATTCACATCCTCAGAAAAGTTATATCAATTTGTTTTAAGTAGACTCAAAGTATGTGGAAATTTGACCTTAAAGCTACCTTTTGAGGATTTCTTTTCTTGTCTTCCTTCAGGTACTATTCAAGGCAATGATGTAGACAAGAACTAGTCTAAAGGTTTAAATCCAGGGAATAAGAATGAAAAGAGAAATTCAGGAGGAGGGCTTCCAGAATGACACGTGAGCAGTGAGAGGCTGGAAGACTCCAGCATTATGTTAGAAAGAGGTAAGAGAACGTGTGTGATCTGATTTGGGTCTATTCATGAAATGTCCTTCCCAATATGATTTTTGGGATTCAACCAATATGATTTTAGGATTCAAAGATGAAGATGGAATGTAGATCTCACTGAGGTTAAAAAAATTAAATCTAGAAATGCAAACCCTGCCTATTATGGGTATGAATAAATACAAAGTATTTGAATGAAAGAGAAGGAGCAACTATGACAAAAGGACTCCAATTCCCATCTCCATAGAAAATGCTGAAGCACATCCTTCATTATCTTCCTCGGTTATCCAGTGGGTTTGAGGCCCAGTTGCCCACAAAGGTAAACTGATTAGTAATTGGTCCTTTCTTTTTTTCCACCCTTCCCTAACCCAAGTCCACATTATTTTATCAGTGCTTTGTTGCATTATCTCCAAAGAAATGACTACACACAAATTCTTATCTCAATGTGTGCTTCAGAGGAAACCCTCAGACAGTGTATGTACACGAGTTCCTCTGAATCTTAACGCCTATGACTGTATTTTCTTCTGTGGGAAGCAAAAACAAGTGGAAATCAGTTTAAAACTCAGTTTGTGGGCTAAAAATAAATCCAGTGCTCCAGATAAGGAGCACTTAGTGTAGATGGAGGTCAATCACATTTTAGGTTTGTGATGTCTAGAAGGTGTTACAGGGTCGGGGTCCCCTCTGAAGGCTGCAGGCGAGAAACCTTCTTTGCTTCTGTTAGCTTATGATGACTTCCTTGCGCACAGCTGCAGCCCTCTAGCATCTGCTCCATCTTCCCTTAGTGTTCTTCCCTGTGTGCCTCTCTGTGAAGCCTTTTTACAAGGACACTCTTATTGGGTTAAGAAAAATCCCCCTCAATCTAGTATGACCTCATCTTCACTTGGCTACATTTGCCAAGACCATTTCCAAACAATATCATTCACAGGAACCAGAGGTCTGAGTTTGAACATTTAAACCCACAACATGCTACCTCCACAAATCTGACAGAAAAATCTAGTAAAGCAGCCTTCTTGCCCTGTTCATTCACGCATCCCAAACATGAATAATGATAACCATGATGATAATGATGACGATGATGATGGTGATGATGATGATAGCAATGATGAAAATATTTAAAATCTTTGCCAGGAATAAAGCTTTTAGCTCTTACTGACGTTTGCTTTTTATTTATTGTTCTAAAATAGTTACAGTTCAAAATATCTTTGCCCTGAGAATTTGGTGACTGACCTGAATCTCTATTGTCCTCTCTACTGAGAACAGTTAGAGTGCTTTTGGCAACAGTATCTTCCTTAAACAAAGTGAGGGCCAAAGCACCAGCTCAAGAAACCCTCACAGTCCCTGACATTAGCAGAATCTGAGAAACACAACCAGAAAGATAAAAGCCAAATGACATTTTTCACTACTGGTCTCTTGGATCTCAGCATGTCCTTTGTTAGAGGCAACACTAACCCATCTCTGCCAGCCCACCTGGTTTCCAAATTAAATATTCTGAGGTTCTTCAGAAATTCACAAACGAGTCACAGTTGTGAGCCATGTAAATGTATATTCAGCTCCTTTGATTTATTTTCTCCTTCCATTACTAATGAGAAAACACTGAAAAGGAAAAAAGAAAGGTTATTGAACAACCAGAGCAAAATGTCCATCACTAATTATCTAAAAGCTCAAAGATGCAGCATCCTGATTAGCACAGGCCTGGAAAAAGCACAAAGTAAAACTGGGCATTTATTCTTCAATTAGAGAACAGAATGATTACTGCTTTCCAGATGTACCAGGGAGCAACACTTCAACTTCATCACTCCTTCAGCAAAAAAGTAATTTAAAAGACAAAGAAGTGCCCACTTAGGGTCTACGAACTACATCAAAATGCTCTTGTATGGAAGGCACTCTGACTTTTTCACTTTTATCTCTTAATCAAATTAGTCTGTTGCTGAGCTGAAAACAAAAAGAGCAGTTCACAAAATTATATATGCAGTACTATCTCAACTACTTACACATGTACCCAGAGGGAAAATGATAGAAAAATGTAACAAATTACTGTAGTAATCTCTGAGAAGGAAATTTTGTTATATTCTATTTTATTTTAAATACCTTTATGCTTTCACAGTTTTATACAATGAGCATATGTCAGCAATTTAAATGAGCAATGGTTTAATGTGTTGAATGTTTGTAATGTACACATCAAGTACATGTAATAGCCTATGTCAAGCAAAACTATACACATTATTCCAATTAATTCTGAATAAAATGGAAAAGAAGAAATGATCCTATAGAAGCAATATTAACATTAGGAAACTCATATATAGTAGTCAGAATTTAAACTCAAGTCTACATAATTTTATTCTCTCACCTATGTGTTACTTCCATAACTAGAAAAAAATTACAGTATTCTAAAATCAATATCTGATATTTGATAAAAATAGTGGCATCAATTTGTTTAAAATGAGCTTCCTGAAATACAGACAAATAATCCAAACATCTAGAGAGGTTAAAATCTGCAAAGATATTTTATTTCATAGTGACCCAACATCTGTGGCCAGCTTTTCAATGGTTTTTCAACATAAAAATGCATAGTCTATCAACCATAGCACCATACATGGCAAGTGGAGGGCAGGCAGATTCTGCAGCCCTTGAAAAAGGTGCTAGCACAGGGATTCAAGTCTGAGTTGACATCCACCACTGACAGAACTTTGCTTGACTTCAGTGAGTTTACTCATTCTTCCAGAGATTCCATGTTTTCATTTGTTTGTTCTTCTGTACATTAATGCAGCAAATATTTCTTTTGTACTTAATATGCCAGACACAATGCTAAGCCCTGGTAGTGAATAAAAGACACAGTCTCAGCCCTCACAGAGATCAGAGCCTCACTTCAGTAAGGATGAAAATACTTCAAGATTACCAAATGTAAAGCAACGGTCCTAGAGTTTGACACGTGGAAGGCATTCAACATACTTACTTCCAATATAGTCTCAGTTTTCACAGTTGTGAAGTGAAATTTATCTTATTGAATTTGATTAGCATGAGAATATTGATCTCCACAATCTTCTAATGATTCATTGGCCTCAGCCCAGAAAATTCCTAAAAGATGCATCAGAAAACAGAATATTAGAAGAAAACATGTGAATTCAGATATTTTCCTTTAGACTTGTGATAGGTTAAATTCCACTTTCTTTTCACATTTTTGTTTAGCATGTCAAAATTCAAAATTATAATTTATACTGCCATATGAAAATTAATGATTCACCGGAATTCTTTAAGAGTATTAATGTTGACAAAATTTTGCTATCTTGCCTTCCATGGTTTAAGAAGTAAAGGGAAAAGTTTGATAAGAACTGTGTTAATCAAGTTCCTACTTTTTGAAGGCTTGCAGCTATCTTGAGATCTACGTAAAGTAAGCCCGTTCTCTGATCAGAAGTATGTCCAAGCACTGTGCCTGATGATTATATTTACTGTAATACACATTCCATATTTTATGAGCATAGCATTTCGGCACATACTAAGTGGTCTACATAGATCTTCTATAATACTCTGAACTTCCTTCTAGTAAAGTCAGACATCTTTCTCCATGAGAAACAAGCTGAAAGATATTATGGCTTTTACCTGTAAGGACCAAGGCCTAACCTTTGTCTAATTTCACAACCTAATCTTTCTTGATAACATCATATCCAAACTATACCAACAGTGAATTCATTACTTCTTGAAACAGTTCATTTATTCTTTTAAAAACAGTTATAATTCAGTTTCTTCTAGCATTGAGCTGAATTCTACCCTCTTCTTAAGGTCATCATTGGCACTAGTTTCAAGCTTTAGTTAATCTAATTCCTCTTCTGCAAGAGAACTTTTCAAATATTCGCAAACACCTTTCATTTTCCCCTTCTCTCTAGCCATCAAGTTTGAGTTTCTGTAAAGCAAAATTTTCATTTGTCTACCGCTTTTTAAATTGCTCTGTTTTGAATACCTACCTGATTCCTAGTTAGTTCCAATAATCATAGTCTTGTATGTTGATATCATTTTTAAAATAACCACATATAATACCATAGCTATGGTCCAAAGAAGACAGAGTTGAATTTCATCACCATTCCTTTCCTAGATATTATTCTATTTATGGATCTCAGTAACAAATTAGCTACTTTATACCCACTATTTAATGCTGCTGACTTGTGTATTAATTACTATAATCACAGGAAAACCCTTAGTTCTTTTGTAAAATGTGCTACAACAAATCTACATACTCAATATTTTATTCCTGTGCCTTGTTTGCATGATTTTTTTTCTATGGTAAACTACTCATCTTAGAGAAGGCTGAAATGTAGAACCAAGGCTTTTACTTTTATTTTGGTTAATGTATTCCTCTTCTTCACCATTACATTCCATTGGCATATGTCTTCCTAAGTTGGTCAGTAAAATATGGACCAAACAAGGCATAGAATAGAATTAAAACTCTACTCCTCACTCTGTTCCTGTCCTTCTTGGTTGACATCATTTATACATTAACAGCTGGTGGAAAAGGTCAATTTCTCCACTCCCCATAATTCCTCCTCCGGGACTCTAGGAAAGACCAAAACCTGAGCTTTGCTGACATGCAGACATGCCCTGTCTGCAGGGTTCCCCACGCCCCTGGTAAAGGAACCTGGTGCTCCTGGCAGCCTTCCTCACAGGTTAGATGATGTCTGCAGTTTCTTTCCTATTTTCTTTCTTTACCTTCTAAGAATTGCTGTAGCCAAATGCTCATCTTGGCATTGCTAAAGCTTCTGATTTTACTGCCCCCCTCACGGAGCTGGCATCACAAGTGTGCAACTTGAGTGTGGAACCTATACTCAAAAGCCCCATGCTCCTAGTGCTGCTGTTATATTTTTAAATTCTAAATAGCATTTTACTTATCTAACTTTTAATTTACCTACGTGCAAACTGCCATTAGCAGTAAATAAGAAGTACCTGACCAATTCAGACAGAAACTACAGAAGAAAGTAAAAACTTCATGTATTAGTATCTATGGCAAAGACAATTTTTCCTGGTGTTTGAACAAACACACTCTTATTTTTCTTCTGCACTGAGGACCAACAAATAATGTAACTGGCCCTGTTTTCAGGGTGAGCATTCAAAATATCTTACAAATACAAGGGGGATGAATGTTTAAACTTTTAAAACATTTTTACAATATTATTACATTAGTCCCCTTCAAAATGCTCCCTTCTCACTTTGTACACATTTATCACTTTTGCCACTTTCTAAAGCAATTTTGAAAGTCCTTTTTCATGAGTGTCTTATTCAGATGTGATAAAAAAAATTATGGAGAATGCTGCTGCTGCATTCCAGCCTGTGAAAAGTGGTGCTCGTGAAAACGTTACGAGATGTCCTTATTCCCTGGATCTGGCATCATGTGACTCTTGGCTCTTCCTGAAAGTCAAAATGATGATGAAAAGTAAATATTTTTTGCTTGGTTTTTATTTTTAAAGTTTATTGTATTTTGTTTTATTTTTAGACAAGTTCTCACTTTTTATTGTGGCTGGCCTTGAATTCATTATGTAGCCCAGGCTGACCTTAAACTTATAGTTTTCCTCTTGCCTCAGCCTCCTGAGTGCTGGGATTACAGGATTGTGCCACTATACCCATATAACCAGTTCAAAAGGTGAATGTTTTGCAAAATTCCAGAGATAAAGGCAGGCACAATGGTGCAACTAATGATACTCACGAAAGAGGACTTGCAGAACTGCTTAAGAGAGTGGCAAGAGCAATGGGATAAGTGTGCTTAAAGTGAGGGACATTAATGATAATGCATCTTTCACATCACAATATTTTTTTAAATTTAAACATTCACTGTATTTTCAATCACACATTGTGAACCATGGACCCTACCTAACCAATCAGAAATTGCT
>RJWT010032447.1:0-14117 GCA_004365215.1 Cuniculus paca | reverse complement strand
AGAGATGCCCATCTACATGAATTAGTGCAATAAAATGAAGGTCTATGTTTTCATCTACATTTGGTGAATCAGTCTGACCTTCATGGGCACTGGTCTCATGAGTAACTCTAATAATGTCATCTTTCTCCAGGTATTTGGCTTGTACTTTAGGGTTCATTGACACAAACTCCTCCAGGAAGTTTTTCAAGGTTGATCCTGTTAGGGTTTTCTGGTGCAATAGAGAAGCAGAAAGAAAGAGAAAGAGGCCTTTATTGAGGATGTGGAGAGGAGTGCACAACTCATGTTGACGAGCTATCTCTTCTACCAGATATAGAGGAGGAAGGGAATTATATGACCTCTGACCGAAAGCAATGCTTGGGGTGGGCATTGATGACATGTGAGAAACTGATTGGAATTCTCTTCGCATGCTCAGGAAAGGAAAGAGGAAGTTGTAATCAGGGCTGAAGGGGAAGGAGGAGGTGGTGGTCAGGGTAGACCACTGTCATAATGTCCAATAATTTATACTAGGGCAGAAACCTCTCAGATCCAAAGTGCATCTTGTCTTTATTGTTCATAATAGTGTGGATCAGTCCAATTGTTCCACAGGCATTGCTGATGCTTGCTTCATGAAATACACTGATGATGTAACATCCTGTCCCTGAGATTTTATTTTTTCTCCTCTTCTATTTTGAATATTTCATAGCTTTCTGTAATAGGCAAGAGAAGTAACACTGTGGAGACTGGTGTTGGTACCATGCTAAGCAGTTCAGGATCCATTCCATATGCATCAACAAATTGCCAGGTAGGATGTAGACTTAATTGTTTGAGAAACTGGTTGATAACCTCAGAGTTGGCTGCCAGTGGCAACCAGTGCGGACTCCTTCCATAAGTTTTTGCCCTGTTGCCAACACCCAGCAGAGACTAATGGTCTGATTGGCTATAAGTCATTATCTGCATTACCTAAATGTCTACACTAAAACCATAGACCTCTTCGCTATGGGTAAGTGTGGTTCATGAGGGACTCTTAGGGTTTGTTAGGATCCAGTTTATATTTGTCAACATTACTGTGACCGATTTTACTACTCTATCCAAAATGACATAGTTGGTGCTGGTCAATTGGTATTCTCCATATGCCAATATCTGGACTCTCTGGGGATCATAAACAATACTAAGTCTCATTCCTAAAGAAATGGGCACTGTACCAAAGAAGCTGCAATTGCAACACAGAAAACAAACAAAATAGAAACATGGGTAAGCAAAGTGATCAAATGCCTGCAAAAACTTGAAACTCCCACAAAAGTGATACAGAAGGAATCTGTGGGGGCAAAAGTCATAAGTCATACAGGAGAAATGTCTTGCTGGAAGGTAACAAAACTGTTCAATAAAATGTTTGGGGAATTGAAAGAAGATATAATCAAATAGGTAATGACCTAAAAGAAACAAATGATTTGTGAGTGTAGAGAAGAAGCTAAGAAAAATCTAGTGAAGCTTAAGAAAAAGAAGAAAAAAATGAACATCCAGCAAAAAATGAGAGTGACAAAAAGACATAAAGAAATTCAAGAGATTAAAACTAGAGTATCTGCACAGAAGTGACCAATGTGGGAACAGAGTGTCAGATCTAGAAGATACAGCTGTTCAGTTAAGGAAAGATACCTTATAAACAAATAGAGAATATAAAAAATTGATCCAAGACCTGGTAGATAACACAAAGAAGACTAACATAAAAGTAATCAGAATTAATGAAAATCAAAAGATAGCACAAAGGGCATTAAAAACTTGTTTATAGAGGTAATAGCAGAAAAGTTTTCAGACATGGAAAATGAGATAACATGCAAATAAATGGGACATATAAAACACCGAATTGGCATAATTGGAAAAAAAAAGTCCCATGATAATTAAAATACTAGAAATCCAACACGAGAACGGACTCTTCAAAGTTGTTAAAGAAAAGCAACAAAGCACCATAAAGGAAAATCCATCAAAATGACAAGAGACTTTTCAAGATAAACCTTGAAGGGAAGGAGGGCTTCGAATGAAGTCTTTCAAGCCCTGAAAGAAACCAACTTCCAATCTAGATTGTAATATCCTGCGAAATTATCTTTCAAAACTGATGGAAAAATAAGATAGTTTCCTGATAAAAGCATCTAAAGAAATTCATCACCCCAAAACCAACACTCCAAAAAACTTCTCAAGCGCATTCTAGAAAGAGAGAATGAAGCTAATGGTGTCAAAAGGTACAACAGAATAAATACATCAGATAGATATAGCAATTAAGTAGAAGAGCAAGAAAGCAAAGCAGCAACAATTAAATAATTCAATGACAGAACTAAGCCAACACCTATCATTTATAACTGTCAATGTGGATAGGCCTGATTCACCAATTGAAAGACACAGATTAGCAGAACAGATCAAAAAGCACAATGAAATGGGATGCTGTATTGAAGAAATATGTATAAAACAAAAATAAACTCATTGGCTAAAGGTCAATGGATGGAAAACAATATTTCATGCAAGGGAAATCCAGAAGCAAGAAGGAATAGGTATACTATCATTAGACAAAGTGCACTTTAAACCAAAGCTAATCAAAAAGGAAAGAAAACAGTCATCACATGTTGGTTAACAGGATTATTTGAAAGGAAGAGATGACGCTTACAAACATATGCAACAAACCACCGTGCACCCAACTTAATAAAACATACACTAAATGACATAAAAGATAAGATACACATTGTTACAAATATAGTGGCAGTTTCAAAGCCTTACTCTCACAAGTAGATTAATTAAACAAAAAGTTAACAAAGAAATATCACAGTTGAACCAAACTTTTGAACAAATGGGCTCAATAGGTATCCACAGAGTGTTCCACCCAACAACGAAAGAATACACATTATTTACAGCAGCACGTGGTACTTCCTCCAAAATTGACTACATAGTAGCTAATAAAGCATGCTTGAATAAATGCAAATTGAAGTTTTACATGCATATTACTAGCTTACAGTGCAATGAAACTAGCAATAAATAGCAACAAAAAACACCAGGACTCTGCAGATACATGTAAATTAAACAACTCACTCTTGCATCGTCAGTAGATTACAGAAGTAGTTAAGGAAGAAATAAGACAGCTTACAGAATTAAATGATAATGTCAATACAATATACCAGAACTTACGGGACACAGTGAAAGCTGTCCTAAGAGGGAATTTTATAGTAATGAATACCCACATCAAAAAGCAGAATGAAGCCAAATAAACTACCTAATAATGCACCTCAAGGTCCTAGAAAAACAAGAACAAGGTTTGTAGAAGGAAGGAAATTAAAAAGATCAGAGCAGAAATCAATGAAATGGAGACAAAAAGCAATATAAAGAATCAATGAATTGAAGACTTTGTTCTCTGAAAGAATAAAATAGAAAAAGTTTTAGCCAATCTTAATCAAAAAGAAAACAAAAGACACAAAGCAATACAATTAGAAATAAAAAAGGCAAAATCACAATGGACACTGCTGAATCTAGAAAATTAGTAGCAACTACTTCACAAACCCATATTTCAAAAATTTAGAGAATGCAGAAGTGAAGGGAATCCTGGATTCATGTGAATTACCAAAAATGAGTAAAGAAGATTTAAAATTTTGAATAGTCCTATAACTACCAATGGAATAGAAACAGTAATAAAAATGAAACCTACCAACTAAGAAATGTCAAGGACCTGATGGATTCACTGCTAAATCCTATTAGAACTTCAGGAAAGAGCTAACAACAATACTTCTCAAATACTTTAATGAAATTAAGAGCGAAGGAGTACTCTTAAAATAATTTTTGTAAGCTAACATTATCCTGATCCTCAAATCAGACAAAGGTCAAACCAAAAAGAGAACTATATAACAATTTATTTAATGAATATAGACGCAAAAATCCTCAATAATAAACTGGCAAATAGAATACAACTAATCATCAGAAAGATCATGCACCATGACAAAATAGGCTTTATCCCATGGATGCGAGAATGATTCAACATATGCAAATCAGTAAATGTAATTCATCATATAAAGAGAAGCAACAATAAAAATTATGTGATCATCATGATACACACAGGAAAAAGAAAAAGGCTTTGACAACATCCAACATCCAATCATCATGAAAACCTTGAAGACAATAGCTATAGAAGGACCTTATCTTAATATGATAAAAGCCATTTATGACCAACCCATTGCCATTATATTAAATGGGGAAAAACTGAAAACTTGCCCTCTAAAATTAGGAATAAGACAAGGATGTCCACAATCACCACTTCTCTTCAACGTAGTCCTTGAAAGATTAGCTAGAACAATCGGGCACAAGAAAGAAATAAAAGCAATATGTATAGGAAGGAATGAAATCAAAGTATCTCTATTTGCAGATGACATAACTCTCTACTTATGCAAAAAATTTCACCAAAAGACTCAGAATTAATAATGAAATTCAGCAATGTAACAGGATACAAAATAAACACAAAACTCAGTAGTATTCCTGTATAATTAAAATGAACTCACTGGCAAAGAATTTAGGAAAACAATGCCATTCACAATAACATCGTGAAAATTAAATACTAAGAAGTAACCTAACCAAAGAAGTCAAAGACCTCTACAAAATGGAAATTACATCACTCTGAAAAAGGAAATCAAAGAGGGCATCAGAAAATGGAAAGATGACCCTTGTTCCTGTGTAGACAGAAGCAATATAATGAAAATGCTATACCTTCAAAACTTCTATGCAGATTTAATGGAATCCCAGTTAAAATCTCAGTTAACAGCATTTCTTACAAGTCTAGAGAAAATGATCCTCAAATTCATATGCAACCAGGAGAGACCCAGAATAACAAAAGCAATTCTGGGTAACAAAAGCAAGGCAGGAGGCTTCATATTCCTAAACTTAAAGTTATATTACAAAGCTACTATGATTAAAACAGCATGGTCCTGGCAAAGAAACAGAGCTATGAATCAGTGGAAGAGTAGAAGAAGGAAAAACAATTTCAGTCACATATAGCTATTTGATATTTTTTAGACAGGGTCTTGCTCTGTAGTCCTGGATGGATTTGAACTCATTATGTAGCCTAGACTGGCCTGAAACTTGCAGTAATTCTCCTGCCTCTGCTTCTTGGGTGCTGGGGCTATAGGCATATGCTACCATGCCTGGACTTAGCTGTTTGATCTTTGACCAAGGGGCAGAAGATATACACTGGAGGAATGAGAGCTTTTTAAACAAAAGGTGCTAGGAAAATTGGATATCCTCATGCAGAAGATTGAGTCTAGATCTATATATCTCACGATGGTCTATTCCAAAATAAAACTGGATCCACCATCTAAATGTTAAAACATAAACACTCAATGTGCTGTGAGATCAAATAGGTAACACTTTTGAAGACATGGACTTTTTGAACAGAACCCCAAAAACACAGGAAATAATATTGAGAATCAACAAATGGGATCATACATTCAAAAGCTTCTGCACAGTGAGGAAAACAACAAACAGATTAAAAAGACAACCTAAAGAATGGGAAAATAATTTTTCCAGTTATTCATCAGACAGAGGGCTAACATTCAAAATACATAAATAACTCAAAAAAAGTAGCCCCCACCCAAACAAAGACTAAATAAAAATAAGGGGAACTGAAATGAATGCATACTTCTCAGAAGAATAAGTACATATGGCAACCAGATGAAAATATGCTCAACTTTCCTAACCATTACAGACAAGAAAATTAAAACAACACTGAAATGTTGTTTTACCACAGAAAGAATGACCATTAAAAAAAATCAAATGATGACAAATGCTGGTGAGGATATGAGAAAAAGGAACCCTTGTACATTGTTCATGGCACTGTAAACTAGTACTGCCACTTTGGCAATCAGTATGGAAATTCCATTTGACCCCTTTTTAAGTATTTTCCCAAAAGAATTGGTCCCAGTACTGTATTGATACCTGCATGCCCATATTTATAGATTGATCTTAGAAACAGTCTACATTTAAGTATTTTCTTTATTAATATCTATGTTATTACATTAAAGTAATCATCAATATAAACTTACAGAGCTACATTAACAAAGTCATGGTGATGTTTAGATAAGATTGATTTACAAGTTGATATAATACAATTGATAGTTCAAAAACTATGTCTGTGGTAATCCATGTGTAGTCAATGGATTTTCAGAATGTACCAAGATTGTTCAAGAGGAGTAAAGTAAGTCCAAAAAATGGTGCTGGAATATTTAGATTTTCTCTTGAATCAAGCTGTACCCTTACTGTGTGAATGAACTTGGACCCCTCTTGTGTAGAAAGCTAAGTCAAAGTGGATCAAAGACCTAATAGTAAAAGCTAAGACCAAAAATTTTTTGGAATAAATCAAACGCATAAATCTTCATGACCTTGATTAGGTAATAGCTTCTTAGTTGTGCCAATGAAAGTGCAAGTAATAGCAACACAAGTGGATAAACCTGGTTTCATCAAAGTTAAATATGTTCTGTGCTTCTTAGGATACCATCAAGAAAGGGAGCAGACAAGTGTCAAGTAGGAATTGATTATTTCAAAATCACATATGTGCTAATGGATAAGTAGAAAGTGTGAGTATGCACACACACACACACACACACACACACATACATATATGGATGAAAATTTAATTGAAATGGTCAAAGTACCTGAATATACATATCTACAAAGAAGATACACAATTGTTTAATAAGCAAATGCAAATTCTTTCAATCTCATTAGTCAAAATGAGACAACATATCACATTCACTAGCATGGACTAAATTAAAATACATGACAACTGTGAGTATGGATATGGATGACTGAGAACTCTCATATATTGCTGGTAGAAATTTAAAAAATGACTTAGCCATGTTATAATACAATTTCTTCCCAAAAAGTTGAAATATATAGTATTTATAATATTCAACAATCTCATTCCCAGGTCTGTAGCCAAGAAAATTAAAAGGTTTATGTCCACAAAACTCTGTTGAAAATTGTTCTTGGGTACCTATTTATTTATTTGCTTACTTATTAGACTTTTGAGACAGGGTCTCACTTTCTTCTACAATCTGACTTTAAACTCACTATGTAACATTGACTAATGTGCTATAATTCTCCTGACCCAGCCTACTGAATGCAGAGATTACAGATGTGTACCACCATACCTGGATCTATATCATTACTTATAGTAGCTGAAAATGCATGTATCCCAATGCCAATCAATTGGGAATAGATAAATACAAATGGCATAGTAATACTAAATGATATCACTCAGCAATAAAAATGGTCTAATACATGTTGTAACACATATGAACCTTGAAAATATTATGTTATGTGGAAGAAGTTAAAAAACAGCACATTTCTCAAAAATGTCATACAGATTCAATGCTGTCCAATCAAAATGCCAACACCGTGCTTTACAGTACTAGAGAAAACAGTTCTAAAATTTATATAGACCCAGAAGAGATCTATAATGCAAAAAGCAACTTTGGGCAACAACAGCAAAGCAGGAGGCCTCACAATACCTGACTTCAATACTACAAAGTAATAGTGATAAAAATGGCATGGTACTGAAACAAAACCAGATATATGGATCAATAGACCAGGATAAAAGATACAGAAACATCCCCAGACACATTCCGTTATTTGATCTTTGACAAAGTGGCCCAAAACATACAATGGAGGAGAGATAGCCCACTCAAGAAGTGGTGCTGGTCAAACTGGTTATCTATTTGCAGAACATGGAAACTGGACACTTTCTCTTATCATACGCTAACTTAAAAAAAATGGGTCAAAGATCTAACTGCTAAAACAGAAATATTAAATTTCCTGGAAGATAAAACAGGTGAAACACTTGAAGACATAAGTGTAAGAAAGATTTCTAAAAGAAAGCTCAACTGCACAAGAAATAACAGCAAGAATCAACAAATGAGATTATATCAGAATAAAATGTTTGTGTATAACAAAAGAATCAATTAGTGGACAGAAGAGGCAACCCACAGAAGAGGAAAATATTTGCAAGCTACTCCTCACACAGATTGAGAGAGGAAGAAGTACAAATGAGCAACAAATATATGAAAAAGATGTTCATTATCTGTGGCTATTAGAGAAACGGAAATGAAAACAATGCTAAGTTTCCATTTTACTCCAGACAGAAAGCTAATCCTAGAAAAATCAATGAATAACAAATGCTGGCATGACTATGGTTAAAAAAGGACCCTCCCACATTGTAGATGGGAATGCAAACTTGTACAACCATTATGGAAATCAGTATGGAGATTTCTCAGAGAACTAAAATTAGAAGTTCCATGTGACCCAGGCATCCCCTTTCTAGGTATCTTCCCTAAAGAACTTAAGTCATAATACTACAGTGAAACATACATGGCAATATTTATAGTAACACTAATCATAATAGCCAAGTCCTCAAAACAACCTGTATAAGTATCCACAGACCACTGAGTAAAGAATATATAATGGAGTACTCCCCAGCTATAAAGAGGGGCAAATTTGAGGTGTTTATAGGAAAATGCATGCACCTAAAAAACATACTGTTGAGTGAAATAAATTAGACCCCAAAATTTGAATATGGGATCTCTCATGTGAGTAAGGCGAAGTATAAATCAAGAGAAAACTAAAAGAAGGATGGAATGACAGAAGGATATGGATCTCTTGCAGATGGGGTGAAGGGGATGAAGGATGAAGGGCAAAGGGAAATAGGTAGAGTAAAGATATACCAGGTCCAAGGTCCTAATGACCTCAAGGAATATGGACATTATAGCCACAAAAATGAAATAACATCAACAATAATAACAAGAATGGAAAGGGAGAATGGAAAACTAGAGGAAGAGGGAGGGGAGAGGTAAAAGGATTAAAAAAGGAAACAAGCTGTGTTATATACATGGAACAACCCTCAAGATGATTGTAAAATGCAAATACTACACATGTGCTACCAGAATAAAAGTATAATGCCATTTATATGAGAAATCTAGAACAGGCAGACATGTATACAGAAAATGTATTAGTGGTTACTTAGGAAAGGAGTTGATAGAGAGAAGTGAGAAATGACACAGGACGAATGCTGAGGGGTTTTTTGGGTGGGGGTAGTGAAAATGTCCTAAAATAGATTATGATCCTGGTTGCAAATCTCTGTGAACATAAAATTTTTAAAAAGCAAATTTTGAATTATCGATGATAATGGACTGAATCTTGTGGTATGTAAAATATATGACAATAAAGGTACAATTTAAATAGAATAATATATGAATATTGTGATAAAAACCAAGCCAATAAATTTGACAACTTAGTGTAAATGTAAAAATTTCATGCAAGATACCAATACCAAAACTAAGACAGTAAGAAATAAAAATCCTAAAACCCTAATATGGTATATAGTAAATTCATTGAATTAATAATTTATTCACTTAAAATTATAGTTGAAAATGGCTAATAATCAATCTTCTCAAGCATACAAGAAAGAAATAGTATGAATTTTATACTAATCCATTCAGAAAATAGATGAGAAATAACACTTTCAAACACATTGTTTGAGACCAAATTTATCCTGAGAGCAAAGCAATTATAAAGAACAAAAGTTACTAACCATTTTCTGTATGAATGTAGACAAAAAATCTTTAAGGTAGTATTAGAAAATCAAGCACAAATGTAAAATTGATAATGTAAAATGATTGATTGGAATTTATACCAACGATATATAATAATTTTAACATTTGGGCAACAATTTAATTCACCTCTTAACAAAACAGATAGCAACTTTATGATTATTTTAATAGATGATGAAATAGCACTTGATAAAAGTCAATATAACTCTCATTGTACAACCCAAGAAAACGAGGAATAGAAAAGAACCTCTTCAAAATGCTAAAACAAATTTATGAAAAAACTCACAACTAAATCATATGTAAAGACAAATTAATGAGTTCTGCCTTCCTAAAATTGGGAATAATACCAAATTGTATTCTCTCAGCTCTTCTATTTTACCTTTTAGTTAAAATCATAGTTAAACAATGAAAGAAAAATTACAGGGTTTCAGATTAAAAAGGAAGAATTAAACCTGTCTTAATCCATAGATAATATGACAAATTTTTGTAAATATATTTGACTAGTGAATGTAGTAAGGTCATGATAAAGATCTAATAGTCTCCAACGAGTTTTTCTACGTTTGAGCAACAAACAAATAAAATTATAAAAGCAATAGCATTCATAACAGAAAATGTGAAATAGAAGAAAAGAAGCGAAACATTGCATGTCTATGGATGCAAATAAACAACTAAAACTAAAATATCTACATGATATTTAAAAAGACTCAAATAAATGCTGGTACATGCCATAGTCATGAATTGGGAGACTATATTATTATGTCAGGCCTGTCAAAGTGTACAGGTCAAATTATATTCAACATAATTTTTGTCAAATATCTGAGCAAAATGTAAATAGAGATATGATTAGATAGTGACATTATATAAAAAAGCAAGAAATTTAAAGTTTGTAAAATAACTTTGAAAACAAGTTGAAACCATGCTAGCCGATTTCTTTATTGCTGCAAATACACAGTAGTAAAGGTGATGCTAATATGCATTAAAATAGATGCAGAAATCAATTGCCTTGAGCAAGGTGATATGAGATATGTGTATGTTTGTGTATGTGTGAGACAGACATATTTTTAGTAATAGTGTCACAATAACCAATGTATAAGAAAACAACCTTTTCATGAAACAGAGCTGGAAAAGCTAAATATCTTCTTGGGGAATAAAAGAACTTTGATCCTAACACTATGTACAAAAATTTGCCATAATGAATTGTATAACTGTACTAAAGCCATGTGATTTGAGGAGATTATAGGAAAAAGAATCAGAGTTCCATTAGGTAGGACTTAGATGGTGAGAACTGTCAAAAAACCATTAAGTGGACTTTCTGAAACTTTTGTATACTACAAAAAGGCCAAAACCCAGCATAGATCACTATCATGGACACAAGAGTAGTGTCTACGCTGAGGAGTATTGCAGCCAGAAGGGAGTACACATGGGGACCCTGAGATGCTTTTACTGTTCCCCATGGTTTCATAACACATTTCAGTGAAGACCTACAAATTTTGAATTTCACTGTCCAATTCTTCACTATGCTTTCATGGTAATGATAATGTTAAGCTTTAAGTGTTCATTTACTTTACTATATTTAGAAGTGTTTAGTATTTTCACAGTCCTGCTTACAAGGGCCGAATAGTCAAAGGAGAAGAATATTTGAACATTTGTCATAGTCTTTCCAATGCAAATATTACTTTTTATCCACATAATGAGTAAACTTGCAACTACAGTTATGACTAAAAACCAACATACAGCAGTGAGTTATGTGAAAAATTAGTATGTTTAGATGCCGTGCTGCCAAATTTATATATATTATTGCATATAGTCTTCAGAAAGTAAGTGATATTCATAAGTTACAGACTTTGAATCTGAGGTTTAAGGAAGGCCACCTACTTATTTCAGGTCTCACCCTGTATTTGATTCAATGTTGCCCTGGCTAATGTTTTTTCACTGTATAATGATCATGAAATTAGCTGACTATACTTATTCAAGTTCACTCATGAATCAGTAATCAAAATCTGATCCAAGAGAGGTCATGTGACAAAAAGAGCACAGTGAATTAAGACTATCTCATTCTTAGAAAATGTCAAGTTTAAATAAGAAATGAATTGATCTTTGAAACATCTAGGGCAAATTAAATTTCTTGAAATATCTTCAATCACAGAATCACAAAATTAGCTAAGTAGTTAAAAATATTTTAATTCAACTCCTCCTTTTTGGGGATGAAGGAGCTGATGTCTTGGAGAATGAATTGTCATATTGGAAGGTTAGAGGATCAGTATCATACTCCCAATAATGAATATTGTAATCCAAGTATTGCAATCTCTTTTCCAGTCTTGCTCATAATCCAAAAGGTTATATTCGTCATTCCATTGAGACGTTACTGGAATCCCAGAAAGTTAATTCCAATATACCACCTCCAGTGCAACCCACAGCAAGAGTAAAGACACCAAGACATATTCAAAGTTAAGAGCAGCCCAAGGGTCCTAAGCCCGATCCAAGTGAGGACATGTGGACAAAGGCCCTGATCCAAGGCCTCTCCCAGAATTTATCTTGTGAAGAAGGAGGTGGCTCAAGAATGAGTGACAGTGAGGATGGCGAGTAACTTGAGCTGGCTAGCCAGGTGGGGAGAAAAGCATCTTTGCAGTATGCAAGGAGATAAGCAGAAAGATCATTCTGCATAACTTGATTGGGCTAGCATATGAAAGAATTTAGGAGGTGGTTGCTTCAGTTTTCGATATGTTGACTTTTGTACCCTGGGGACTCATAACTTCTTATTTTGAGGCTTGTACCCAGTTGACATTCCCGGAGCTGAGTGACTCTACCATTCCACTGTGCTCAGATCTTTTATTGAAAGCACTCTGTGAGGAAACAGGAAACTGTTAGACTGACTTTAAAGATTACGTTTCAGTACTTCAGTGGGCCTTATTTGCATTGCTTAGAGCCAATTGAAGAGAGAAGGAAATACCATAGCCAGCTCTGTATATATCAGTACAGTACATGGAAATAAGACTTGATTTAACTAATGTTGCAGCAATTGTTCTGCCTTCAAGGAGGTGTGCCCATGTAGTCTTCTACAGATCAGATCACTGCCTTCCAAATTCTGTCCTCTCAGTTATCCCAGCTCTCTCCTGTTTAATGAAATCTGAGGAGGAAAATGCACACAGAATCAGAGGAAAACAAATGGTCCTGATGGCTTTTCTTACCAGGCATCAAGAAGAACAGCAAGGTGATAACAGAAGTCTGCAGCAAGTCTGCAGAAACCTGCAGTGAAGAGGAGCTGGGTGGGCTGGAAGGCAAATGTCATTAGCATTGGACTTTGAATGGACAGCTTATTGATTTTCTTTTCACTTTAGTCGTGATGTACATTGGTAAATAGCAGATCATGTCATGGGATCCAAGCTGGAACTTGGCAATGTAATGAACGAGCAAAACATTGAAGGGGAGACTGATGCTTGTGGCAAACATCTCACGTCCCTATGTCCCTCTCATGCAACTCTTTAGGTGGGAGAAAGTAATTTACACTGGCATTCTGCCAAGTACTAAAAATACTGCATCCTCCTACCTATGGTTGTATAGTTCTTTTTGTATTCACAATTAAATTAGATAGGCCAGGGATATAATAGCTCAGCAGCATAACACCTGCCTGACAAGCACAAGGTTGTGAGTTCGATCCCTGGTACCAAAAAAACAAACAAACAAAAACCCCAATTAAATTAGAGAATGAAAATGCTTGGTTATTTCCTTCCTTGGAAGAGACTGGAATGATTATTTCTATTACGTGTCAAATGAGGATAGGATGGGGTGTAAGCAAAGATTGCAAAGATTGGTGGAGAACCTAGGAAGGTTCCATCTCTGCCAAGACTTCATCCCCACGATCCCTAGCTCCTACTGTAAGAAAATAATTCTGGGTATTACAGGCCCAGAGGTCTTAGAACGAAAGTGTGATACTAAACTGAAAACTGTATTATACCTGGACATTTCAAACATCTTAAACCATGAGGCAAGAAACTGTCATAATGGGGTGTGATTGTCAGGAGAAGCTAAGGATGCTGTGATAAAATGGGATAGGAGAACATATGTGTGGTTCCTACGTGATCCTTGTGGTAATCTCTTGGTCAGTGTTTGTAACAACGATTTAAAGAAAGGTCTGATAACCAGGAATGAGGATGTATCACCCCCATCAGGAATTTCACCTACCACTGCAGAGGCCCTAAGTGAAAAGCAATATAAGATCAATAATAGATTAAGAGGATAACAAAAAATCAATTTAGGGTTAGAAAGCAACTGCAGTAGTGAGGTCTCTAATTAATAAAAACAACTATATACATTTCAACCAGAAAACAAAACAAAACTAAACTAAACTAAAAACTTATCAGAGACTTTATCAGAAATGTCTCCCAGAACTTGGTCATACAAGTAGATCTTAAAGGCCAAGAACTGGATTGTGGGAGACATGGTGTTGCACTGCCTGGATGTAATTCCTTTCGTATTGAAACATTTTTTCTCTCACATGCTGGCAGTGTTAAGAGC
>RJWT010032446.1:0-14098 GCA_004365215.1 Cuniculus paca | reverse complement strand
GTATTGACATTTAATTTTCCAAACAATATTTGCACAAACCTTTCTTTTCAATGAACTAAGAGAAATTAGTAGTATAACTATCTTAACTATCATATATATATATAGTTACATATATATGATAGTTATATATATATGATAGTTTTATATATATATATAGATAGATAGTTATATACATATATATATATTTAACTTGCTTTAATTTTCCCTTTCATCTTTTCTTCATTCTCCCACTCCAGTTTCTCTTTCTTTTTGAAATTTCTTCCCATTTTACAATATTTATTGTATATGTTGGATCTTATTTATTGTTTCAGCTTCTCACACCAGTTAGACAATATGAAGTTTACACATGTGAGTCTAGTGTGTTTCACTTGTAAGTATCGTCTCAAGTTGCATCCATTTGCCAATGAAAATCTCTTTATTACTGAGTAGTACTCCATTGTATAAAAAGACCACATCTTTTTTATGTAGTCCTCAGTTGATGGGCATTTAGGTTATTTTCAAGATTTAACTATTACAAATGGTATTGCTATAAACATGGGTGCACATATATTGTTGTGATATGCTGTTTTTAATTCTTCTGGGAAGATACCCAGCAGGGGAACAGCTGAATCAAATGGGACCTCCAGTCCTAGTACTCTGAGGAATCTTCACAATGGCTTCCACAGTGGTAGCACCAGTTTACACTCCCATGCTTGTATTTCTTCATCTAAGAAGTGTGTATTAATCTTAGATGACCATTTTTGCACTGGATCTTTAAATTTGGGAAGTTTGATTTTTTTTTTTTAGTTTTTTATATGCTTTCAATAGTAATCCTTTGTCTGAGGAACAGCTGACAAATATTTTTCCTACGTTGTGGGATGTCTCTTTACTGTCTTGATGGTTTCTCTTGCTGTACAAAAGCTTTTCAATAGGATGAGATTCCAGTTGATTCTTTGTGATAGCTCCTGTGCAATTGGAATTTTATTCATGAACCCTTGCCTACACTCATGTCTTCAAGAGTTTTACCTATTCTATCTTCTGGCAGATTTAATGTTTCTGACTTTGTATCCAGTTGTGCTACAGAATTTAGTTATTAAATCTAGCAGTATTTTGGTGGAGTTTTTGGGGTATTCTATGTAGAGTATAATGTTATCTGCCAATAATGATAATTTAACTTCTTCCTTTCTTCTCATTATTTCTCTTGTTTCTTTCTCTTGTCTAACTGCTCTGGCTAAAGTTTCCATGACTACATTGAATAAGAGTGGTGATAGTGGACATCCTTGTCTTGTTCCTGATTTTAGAGCGAAAGTTTTCAGTCTCTGACCATTTTGTATGGTGTTGGCTGTTGGTTTATCATAGATCACTTTTATCAGATTGAGATAAAGACCATCTATTCCAATCTGGAAAGAAAATATTAATGTAAACTTTCAATATTCTCATTCAGGCATGCATTAAGGTATTTTATGAGTGTATAAGCTCTAGAATTTCCATATTGACAAGAAAATATCATGCTTCCATAATAAATTACTTCTGATTTGAAAGATAAATATTATAACACATTGCTTAACAGTTTGTGAAAGACTTGATGCATAAATTGATTATCTATTATGAACATCTGAAATCCAAAATACTATACTCCAAAATCTGAAACTTGTTGAGTTCCAATCTACTACTGCAAATGGAAAATTCCAAAACATGAAAGGTTGTTTCTCGCACAAAATTATTCAGGATACTGTGTGACTCTATATTCATGCTATGTGTATATGGTACATGTGAATCATGAATAAATTTTATGTGTAGATTATATATATATATATATATATATATATATATATATGTGCAAATGTTCTAAAATTTGAAAAAAATCTGTAATTCAAATCACTCGTGGAACCAAAGATTTTGACTAATGGATCGTCAACCTATGTTTTTACACCATCTTCCACATCTGGGGAATTTTGATGTTTTCAATTCATATTTTCTTAAAGAAATAGAGAATTGTGAAGAAAGAGAATCAGTATGAGGCAAGGATTTGCAGGACAGTAAGTGGGCGGAACCTGTGTATCCAGGGCTCTATTCATGTGTGCGCTGTAAATATATGTCAAGGGTCTCCTCTATACCAGACGACAGGACCTAGAGTTGAGTCATGGGCCCTAAGCAAGTTTCTGCTAGTATGCATGGTTTGGAGGACAATCAAGTATAGATACAAATGTCAGGTGCATGACCTTGTGCAGGTAACTCAACTTTAGCCTCAGTGTGTTCTACAAATGAACAGACACATTTTCTTGGGTGATTTTTTTAATCTTGAAAATCAAATAGGTTTTGAAATATTTTTAATAAATGATGTTTTCATAAAAGTATCAGTCTACTTGTAATGACTTTTGATAAATGTATCCAGTACCATAACCACCAACACAGACATGACGCTGGACATTTGCTCTGCCCTGGAAAGTTCCTGAGTACCATTCTGCAATCATTTCCTCCCCAAAAGTCAGCCCCAGTAACTCACTGATCTGTTTCCCCTTATGACAGTTTTTGTCTTTTAAGATTTTATAAAAGGAAATCATGCATTACACACAGCTTTGTGTCTTACTTCCTTAGTACAGTACTTTCAGATTTCCTATGTTGTTTGTGTACTAGGATTATTTCTTTGTACGAATATCCAGGTTTCGTTTTAATAATTAAGTAAAAATGTCTACATACAGGTTAATGAGTAGTTCCTGACTTGTAATTATTGAATTAATGGCAACTATTAAATTACAAATAATTCCCATTCTCTAGGTATTGCTTTCTGTTGATATTTAAGGATTAATATATTCAAGAAATGATATTTTGAATTCATTCATAGAAGCTCCAGGTATAAATAAAAAGACAAATTGGAAAATTTAGATATTACCTGAAAAATTTAGGGTTGCCTTTGATTCAATTAGCAGACATGTTCTTTAGATTGATTTATCAAGTTACATGTCTTTCCTCAATTCTACTTTCACCTTCTGTGTGTGTAGATAATGCCATACTTAGAAATATATAATCACTGAGGGTCGGTTTTTATTTTTGTAGACATGACAATTTATGTCGTTGCTGCTTCAGCAAACAGTCTGTTAATGGCATCATAAAACTTGACACACCATTTTTTTGCTACAAGGAAGAAAATTAGGAAACTTAATTTCAGTAGAGAGATGCAACTCAGAACAGTGGCTACAGATAAATCTAGAAGCTGTTTTCAGAAAGAGTTTCCTATGTCTTATTCACTAAGATTTTATGTCCCTAAAATTTTTCAATATGATCAAAATTCAAAGCAATATTCTTGGTATGATTACTATTATCCCTAAATTATAGTACTTTTTGTGCCTAGAATTGGAAAGCTAAAATGTGAGAGGCAGTTTGAACAATAATAATTTTCTAATTCTAAAAAAGAACATATACTAGTTCAGAGTGTAAAATCTGGATCTGGAATTTGCTTCTGAGAACTGGTGATCAGGATTTGCAGCTTGCAACCTCAACTGTAATGAATCCAGGATTTACTATTGAGACCAGTAGACCCACTACGAATGCAAACTTTAGCCTTGCTACTTGGACTTAAATACTACTTAGTTGAGAACAGCTTAATCAGAACTTGTGGAAATATCATAGCATTTTGTGAAAAATACTTTCTCCATGCATCCATAACAGTTTATGTTGCTTAGTCTCAGTAGATTTAAACCCAAAATTTGATTTTCTTTAACCCTTCCTCTGCTATTCCTTTGTTGAACAACACTATTGTATACCACACCAGCTATGGCATTACTGGAGAAGCATCTGTTAGTTCAACAGAGATACAGAAAGTGATGTGTGTATATGTGTACATATAAATAAACACACACCGACATAGAATGTGCTTTCTATGTGCATATGTATGTGTTTGATTTCTTTCTGATAGTTCTGACCTTGTGCTTGACATATTCATATAAAACAAAGAAAAATGAATATTTGAACCATATTACTAAGTTTTAGTCGAGGAGTAAAAAGCAAGTAGATTAGAGACTTACTTATCAGAAATAAGTTATAAACATGTAGACATTTCTTTATTAGAGGTGACAGAATTTCCTAGTCCCACTGAGGAGAGAGAGAGAGAGAGAGGAAAAAAAAAGAGAGAGAGAGAGTTCTCAGTTCTGTAAGTTTCTTCTTATTGACTCTCATGAGATACTTAGGGCTCATATTTTTCAAAGCTATTCAACCAAATTACTTTGTGGTGTAGATGATGGTTAGGAAAAGTACAAACCTTACCAGAATCCAACAAATAATCTCTATTTGATATCTAACTAGTTGATTCTAACCTTATTTTTTTTTAGCAAACAAGTCTAGTTATTAAATGAGGCCTGATACTTCTTTATATGAGTGAAATCTAAACCATTGTATACAGTGGTATCTTCCTGTTTATTAAATTTTTAATTTTTTTTTAATTTTTCACATATATTAGAAAGCTTTCTTGAGACTTCTTTATTTGATTTTCTGCATGTAATTGTTGTTGTTGTTTTAATTTTTTGGAAGAGTGGCACAAGCACATAACGTATTTAATCATTCCTCTCAACAACTTCCTTTTTCTCCTTCTTGCCTGGTTTCACTATCTTTTCGGGAGGAGGTGGTCATCACGTATCATGTATGTTGATCATATCCATGCCCGCATACCTGCCCTTGACCCCTTCCTCCTCCCTGATTCCCTTCCTCTTGTCCAACAGTAGTCTCTTCTACTTCCTGTCCCCCATTGAGAGCCCACATGCTACGGACAATGCTCCATATCTGAACTCTTGAGGGTGGTTTATTTTGCTCTACGTAATGATTTCTACATCCATTCATTTTTTTCTGCTGATAGCAAAATTTCATTTCCATATGCTAAACTAAATTAGATAATCAAGAAGAAATGGATGCATTTCTAGAAAAGTGATCCACAAAGACTGAACCAGGAGGATATAAAAAACCTGAACAGATCAATAACAAATAATGGGGCTTAATTAATAAGAAAGTCTTCCAACAACGAAAACTGTGAACCCAAGATTGTATGAACTCACTGCTGAATTTTCCCAGACCTTCAAAGAACTAGCATCAGTGCTTTTCAAACTATTTCATAAAAGAAAAAAGAAAGAACACTTCCGAACTCATTCTATAAGGCCAGTATTGTCACAGGCAGCTGAGTTAGTTAGAAATATTTTAGGCAGTCAGACAGAGCTGGGCCCTCGAAGGAGCCAGTGTCAAAAACCAGATATTTTGTAACCTTGGAGAAGACAGACACCTCCTGCTATGGGCCAGACCTCAAGACAAAAGGCAAAACAAATGCAACCACACTCTAAGTATAAATATCAGGGATTGATATTCTAAATAGGTATGGGTCACCTTGAGGAAACCAGGAGTCAGCATCCCAGTCCTCTATAGGAAGTATCACTGCTCTTTAAGCATATCTACTTGCTATGTGACTGGCTTCCCCATTTGATCCCAATTTAATCAATTTTACCAGAGCAATTACACTCATAATCTTGTCTGACCATAGTTCTGTCCCATTTCATGCCCACCTACCTTGTGAGTTCCCATTTTTTCCCACCTTAAACCCACTTTACCTTGGGGTTTTGCTCTATAAAATTCCCTAGAAAAGACAGAGTCTTTGGCAACCCACTCAGGACCCCTTCTGTCTCTTTCTCAGACAGAAGTTGTCTTTCTTTCAATAAATAGGTTTTGCTCTTAACCTCCATTGTTCTTCAAATTCATTCTTCAATCTTAGAGAATACGAACTCTGGACATCTGGTAGGTTGGGCATTTCATTTCCCTGTATCAGTATACCCTGCTACCAAAAATGAACAAGGACACAGTAAAACAAGGAAACCGTAGAACAATATTCTCAATGAACATTGCTGCAAAAACCCTCAATAAAATACTAAAGGCCTCATTTTTTAAGAGCAGTTCTATGTTCACAGCAAAACAGGAAAGTACAGAGATTTCTCATGCAAAGCATGACACATGCTCGGTATTACCTGATAAAATGGTACAATTGATGAATCCACAGAGACACATTGGAATCACCCAATGTTGAGTTGACATTAGCGTTCACTCTTGAAGTTGTATATTCTATGGATTTGGGAAACTTTATAATGACATTACAATGTCATGCAGAGCATTTTTCACCTCCTAAAAATCCTAAGTGGTCTTTTTTTTCAGCTTTCCTTTCAATCCACCCTTGCCATTCACTGATCTTTCTTGTCTCTGTAATTCTGCGTGTTTCAGAAAGTCATATAGTTGGGATTATGTAGGATGTGGCCTTTTCACATTTACTTTTTTATCCCCTCCCTTTTTTTTTAACTTTGCAATATGTTCTTAAGATTTCTGCATAGCTTTTCATAGCATGATAGCTCATTTGTTTGTTAGTTCTAAGTAGTATCCCATTATGTACACATATGATAGTTGATTCATTCTTCCATCTACTAGAGCATTGTTGTAGTTTCCAAGTTTTGGCAATTGTAAATAAAACTCCTGAAAACATCTTTGTGCAAATTTTTGTGTGGATATATTTTGAACTCCTTTGGATAAATACCGGGGTTCACAACTGATGGGTCCTATGATAAGATGACATTTATTTTTCTAAGAAGCCCCTAAATTGTCCTTCATAGTAGTTCTACCATTTTACATTTCCACCAATAGATAATGAAAGTTCCTATTGTTTTACAACCTCACTATTCTCTGGCTTTTGAATGTTTTGTACCCCAAAGATTTGAAGAGATATGTGGTGGGGTCTCGTTGTTTTAGTCTGCCATCTCTGATGACATATGTGAAGTGTCTTTTCAGATGTTTATTTTCCTTCTGTATATCTTCTTTGCTTAAAGGTCTTTGCTGAATTTCTCAGTGGGCCTGTTTTCTTACTGGTAAAATTTAAGAGCTTTCATATATTCTGAATAACAGTTGTTTATCAGATTTGTCTTTTGCAAATATTTTCTTCCAGTTTGTGGCTTGTTTTATTCTCTTGACATAGTCTTTTGCAGAACAGAAACTATACTGGATTAATTTTTCAAGAACACGTGTTGGTTTAAGTGATACTCAAGTGTGGTCCTAATAATAAGTCAAATTTACTTATATGCTCTTTAAGTATCTTTTTCAGTAAGTGATATTTAACCGATTATAATGAAAACAATACAAGTGTAAAATTTCTCTTAATCTGTCACATCAAACTCTTCACTTAAAAAATTTTCCCAAAAGTTGTAATGCAAAGCCTTTGTATTTTCTTACACTACACATTGGACTTGATGGATTAGATGTCTCTATTAAATTTGTAGATCCCTATTCAGCACATATAGTTTATTGTTTGACCAAGCACAGTGCACACACACAGGAATACAAACTTCATGTTTCAGTGCTGTAGTTAAGCCTGCTTTAGACATCAAAGATTCTCATTATACTGATGTGAATTAACTCCCGAGCTAAAGAATAGCCTTTTGTGGGGGAAAATGGAGCTTAAAAGAAATCTCTAAGTGGTTATGCTTCACCCTGTCAGACAGCAGATTTCATATTCAGCACCATGAGATGGTTTTTCTCTCCACAGCATTCATTTCTTATGCTTGTTGGGGTGAGATACCCTGTCTCAACACAGACTGGAAAAGTCCATGAGAGCTGAAAGAGTGGTAATACACTTACTCATACCTCTCAGTCTGTGTGAACACAGAAATTAAAATAAAGCCCATTTGGAGATGTATATTGAACATTTGTTCTTGTAAATATTTGATTTGAAAATAAGGTTTCGAAGTATTAGTTTCATAAAAGCTGTATAATAAGCATGGAAATGTGACAGAATAATAGGGAGACTTGATAGCTATATTTTGTGGCATGAAGGATCTCAGAAGAGGTGTAATTCTTATTTTCTTTAGCCTATGTAAAAAGTACTTCTCATCACTTTTAAATTCTCTATGCATCAAATTTTGTGATGCATTGTTCCATGTAAACCTGTAAATCTCATTAATATAAAGAATAACTAAAGAACCAAAATTGCATATATGAGCCTACCACTAAACTAGCTCATTGGCCACAGGGATATGTAAGATCTAAAGTTCATTTTAGTCATAGATGAGCCACCTAGAATCTGATTCTGTTCAAAGTGAAGAGGGATGCCAGAAGTGAAAAGTTGTGACAAGAGTTGTAGATTGAACTATTGTAAGTTTGATTTAAATACCTTCTAGAATTCATTAAACTACCTTTCCTTCCCAAAGTATTCCTTCAGATGAGAAATCTATAAATATGATTTAATAATTTCGTATTTCACAAGTCTATCATGACACTAGGGCAAGTATCTACATAGATTGAAACCTTCCAGTGTAGAAACTCTCAGTTGCAAGGTTTCACATGAAGAAAATTCTAATAAAATAGCAGCTATTATCCAAATACTTGTCTAGTTAGTTAACATGTTAATTATATCATTGCTACACATCAGAATCATTCTGGCAAACAACCCACACTAACCAGTGAAAATAGAAAGAAGGAGAAGTGACTAGGAATTCAGAAAGATATTAATTGAAAGTCTTGAGAGAACAAAAGTTGGGGTCTAGATAGGCTGTAACTAGGTTTCAGTTTTGGTGCAGAATGTCGGTAGTGTGTCATTTCCACTCCTGGTTAGAATTCTTTAGGAACAAGTGCCAATGGAAGAACTTTCCAGTACCCTCAAGTCTGGGTGTTGGGCAGGGGAAGTGCAGTCCAGCTGCTGATGATAAAATATCATAACAAGCAAAATTCACTCACTTGTTCTTTTCTGCAACAAGAATAAGTGCTATGAGGCACAAGCATGGTTTCCAGTTGGTGTAAGAAAAACCAATTATGCTTAGAATATCCTAGAAGAAATTTTACTAAATATTAACAATAAATGAAATGTTAACAGAAGTTAATTTTTAAAACTGGATAGACTCATCAATGAGAATTCTAGGTTTACTGATATATCAGTATTTTCCTATTGCTGTGCAACATACCACCACAAAGAGGTGGGAGCCAATCCAGAGGCTTGGTTGGGAAGCAATCCACTTCTAAGTGGGAAGAATTCAGTTTCTTTCAGGTCTAGAATCTGTAGGAATCTCCTACTGGAAGACTTCTCTGGACTCAGGGAAAGTGTAGCACTACCTTTAAATGGCTTGCTTAATAAAGCTTGGCCACTCCAGGAAAACATGTCTTTTTATTAACTCAAATTTGATAGGTTAGAGTCCTTACTTACATCCTTCAACTTTTGCTGTATCAAGTAACATGATTGTGGAAATGGTCTCGCATGGTAGTCAGAAGTCCTCTCCACACTCAGGAAGAGGAGAAGTTACAAGGGGATAGGTCATTGTGGATCCTCTTAGAAATACACCTTTTGCAACTTTCCAAGAGAGATCTTACTATACTGGTTATTTTATATGCCAGGAGATTCTTTGATTTACTTTCTTAAAATATTAAGGCCATCAGTTTCTCAGGTAGAAAGTGACAGATCATGGTAAATACTACTTTCTCTATAGCAGAATTATCATTTGAGTTGATTCATTTTCATTTCCAGAGTTATTTGGTGCATCATTCTATAACTAAAAGTTATTGTGGAGCATGCTTTGACATTTCCTATCATTTTGCAAAATGAAGAAACTAAAAAGGAAGGTATCGATTGTTCACTCTAATAAGGTAGGAGAGTAGCCATGATAGGAGACTGCCTTGTCCTTTTCATCCGCCAATGTTTGCATGATACCACTCTATAAGATTATTATGGGGAAACTTGCTTATTGGAATTAAAGCACATCAATTTCAATATAAGAAAGTGATAAGACTCCAATATTGTACTCACTTTACAATATGGTGTTCACATTTCCAAGTGAGGTTTTGTGATTGTTTCTCTTGCTGGACCCAAGCAGTGGGCTACGATAGCCCAGAGACACACAAAAAAAGCAGTATCAAAGGAGGTGTGCAATTATAAGATCTTTCTCCTATATTTCCATAGTGTGCTTTCTCATCCCCTTTATCTAGGCCAATGTCACTTTATCATATAAAGTGGAAATACTCTCCGATTGTCTCAATCTCCTTTTATAAAAATAATTTGTTACCTCCCAACATAAAACCTTTGGGTTCTTTTTGTTGGTTATTTTCTGTATCTTTTAGGTAGGTTGCAAACTGCCTGGTGGCAGAAATTTTTCTGTTATGTTCACTTTTGCATCTTTGGTACCTAGAACAGTAATTAGAGCAGAGTAAGTTCCCAAAAAATATATGCTGAAAGAACAAATCAATAGGTTGACAAATAATTTAAGAGGTCAAAATGCTCCTGGGAAGCAACCAGGCTAAGAAAATTTATAGGTAATATAGACAGCTGTCTCGATAAAAGTGGGAAGTTTTTGCTGTAAAATCCTAAGAAAGTTTAGGTAGTAACAAAATTTAGGTGTCTCAAAGTTTATAGTAACTGTCAGATAATGAAAAACTGTCACCTGTTGCTCTGTCTTATGGAGTCGTCAACTCTACCTCTGCTGTGCAAGTCCTACAGAATGTCTACTAGAGGAAAATCATTGTTGTAAGATGATATTTTGAGGATAAGTATGATCTATTCACTCTTTAATTTTATAACATAACTGCTCTGAAAGTTATATCAGCTCTCCAAAAGATCCAAAATTGCTTCTACTTAATTTTACCTTCAGTTAACTTTACTTGTTCCGGTTTAAGTGTCTCCTTTTCTGAAAATAAGCATAAGAACTAGCCCTGCAGTTTCTATTTCTGTATTTTTTTAAATTGATACAGACTCCTATATATCACTTACTGTCTCCTGATCAATGCTTCACCTGACTTTTCTTTGAATTTAGAAGCTGGCAAATATGCAAACACCATGTTTCACAAGAGGACCAATGCATTTTATTCTCTGCAACTAGAAATTAATGGAAATAACAATTTTTCATCTTCACTTTGGCTGCCAGAACATTCAGAATTCTTTTTATGTGCCAGGGTGACCAACCGCCCTGCTCAGTCTTGGGTGGCTGGGTCTTTAAGTGCAAAAACCAGAGTAGGATGCTGATTTCTTGACTTCTAATTGTAAGAGGAATTTATGCTTGTCTTTGAAACTTTAACAAATAACAAAAATGAAAGGAATAAAGAAAACAAATTTCAGACACACAATTAAATGGGAAATTTGGGGAACATGTTCTGGACCCCTCCTGTCTCTCAGGAGCTACTCCCATTCCTCATCCCTTTTTCTCAATAAATTTTCTACTCTTACAAAAATGAATAGGAATAATTCACTAACTGGATTAAGGAACAAGAATTAAGAGTGAAAGAGAATGACTAAAGGGAAGGACTTGAAAGTCATTGATGCGGATGGGACAGCTATAGAACAATGGTCCCTGTATGTCTCATTTAGAGAAAAGCAACGGACCTATGCTAAATTGTGGGAGAAAAAATAGAAAAGAGTAGAGGAAATAGGAAAATTTCTATTTTTACTATTAGCTAAAATTCTTTTCCTGCTTTTTAATTTTTCTCATCAAAATTTTATGCTTTTGATAATTTTAGATTGATTTGTATTTTTTTTAACTGAGAGTGTCTAGTTTTTAAATAGTGTTTAAAACTAATGGATTAGCTAGGTGCTAGGTAAGGGGAAATGTCTCTGCTAAGACATCAGTCTAAGAAGTTTTGGCCTGAGTATTGTCACTGGAAAGTAACAAAGCTCTGAGTAGAGATGTTTTGGTTGGAAATGGTGCAGAAAGAATTCCAGCCGCTGCCATGTATTGCAAAGTACTCCCTCGTGCCCCTGCATCACCACTTTCTCAGCCTGTACTGAGCCAACGTATTGTTTTTCTGTCCAAGTAATTTTCAGTAACACCCACAGAATCCCCAGCAGTGATTACATCTAATATAAAACCTGGCAAAACTTCAACGTAATGTAAGGAAAATGGCATCCCAGAATTCATGCCTCTGAATAAAACCCTTCTTCCACATACTGAAAGAGAGAAATGGCAATGAAGAAACCCGTGGTTTTGAAATTAAGAAATCTTTAGCCACTAATTCTAAGAGAAAATAAATAAATACATAAAGCATGTATATTTTATAACCTGGTTCCGGCATCACTAAGAGAAGTAAAATTATACAATTCTACCCAGACAGCATCAGCATGATAGTAACAGTTTAATAATTAAAACCAAGTCTCTTTTAAAGGAACTCGTTCCATCAGAGTCAAGAAACATCTAAGAAGTCTGCCTTACACTCCACGGACTGTGCTAGCTCTTTCCCCCTTTGTTATTTCCAATCAGAGAAATTCTACCAAACACAGATGACTTATAATTTTTTAATCTCAGTTTTGTGTCATACTGTTATTTAACACTCTGTCAGACAATTTCACCATTTGATGTAGTTTATCATTCAATAAGTGTATCACTTTTTGGCAAAACAGATAGACGAGAGTGAAAGTTGTGAGAACATTTGCATCATTTTTTCCAGCTTTTGATGCAATAAATTGCTTTGTCACATGGAAAATTGGCTGCCTAAAGGTAGATTTTTCATGCACGAGACTTGGTGTTCACAAATCCCATTACTATATAATAGGATCTATGAGGATTCATTTGAAAATGTGCCCCCTATGATTAAGGCTGAATTTTGCCATGTGCATTGTCATATGAATTAGCCCCACTGTTGTCTTCAGTCCCAAAAGCTGACAGTCCAGGCTTGGCTCTGGTACAATGTTTTATTTTGTTTGGTTTGGTTTGGCTTTGGGTGGAGTCCTTAATCTCATTAGTTCCTATTATGATTCCTTAGCAATCTCATAGCTTGGTCCTGGTGTGGCCATTCTTGAGTCCCAAGGTTTTATGAGTAATAGGCTTCCATGATATAGTTGAAATCGCATGATTCTTGCAACATACTTGCTTTGTGTCCAAGAGTTGCTACTGCCTTTTTGCTGTTCTGAACTCTGGAACACACAGGAGAGCATTCAAATTTTTACTTATGATAATTTGTCTTTATTTGTTTATCAATCCTTCTTTCTATTTCTTATGCTAAAATGAGGGATCAACATGTTTAAAAAGTAAAATATGAGTTCATATCGCTCTAAAGTTTGGTGGACAGTTTTGGGTAACAAAAAAGCATAGCACTTAAGAAAATGGTCTAGAAGTCTGAGATATTATGTAAATATCACTCAGTAGTATAGCTGTCACACCATAATTTTTGTTAAATGCTTGTCATTATTTTATTAGAAGACATTGGAAAAGTAACATCTTTGCACATCTAGAAAACTCAGAGCAATTTTAACATCTTTAATAAATATAATATGTTCCAAGACAAAGCTATTCATTCTTTAATGAAATGCCATGTAAAACATATATGAAGAAAAGATATAAAACCATGCTAATAAAATATGTAGATTTTAGCCAATTTATTCTCATATTCGCTTTTTCTGTTTCTATGAAATCTCTTAAAACCTCATAAACCTCATAATAACCATCAGTAACAGAAAGCCCATGAAGTAACTACATAATAACATATCATGCAGAGAAACCTATTTACCCCAGACATACATAGCTATACACCTAAGAAACCTTCATAAAAATAACAGATGGGAAGATAAGAGAGTAATTCCTCATGGCAACTTCTCAGGAGAACTCAAATTATATCAATCAGAAATGAAATAGATTTCTTAAAAGCACAGGAAGATACCTGAAAAGAAAATGAAACATAAAACACTACTCTCTTTGTTCTTTATAACAATGCAAAAAAAAAATAGAATCACTCTTTCTAGGAGATTGTAACACCACATGTGAAAGTAATAGATACCGCACACCAGTGCTGCCAGCTAGACCTGGGGTTGCTCCAGGCATAAATTAATGTAGTGTCCTAGAAACAGCTCCAATGTTAACAAGGACAGCAATGTTTTCAAAGAACTCATTTCCCTACTCTCCAAAGTTATAAAAAATGAGCACCATATAGAAATGTCATGACCACTAATGTTTATATATATGGCTGTGTGGAATTGTGTAATAGAAGGATGCCCAGTAAGTCCATTCTTTCTAGACCATTCAGAGAAGTAGATACTGTACATAACCAGGATACTGAAGTGGTTATAGGGTGGGTGCAAAGATCTCCCACATAAAATGTGGGACAACTCATCAGCAAAGAGCACTAGTCTTCATTCTGTACC
>RJWT010032445.1:0-14122 GCA_004365215.1 Cuniculus paca | reverse complement strand
AGGAGAGTCCACTGTACACAATATCCCCAAACAAAGAAACACAGAAGATCTGTACAATAAAAGACGGGAGGAAATGTACAAAAACACATTTCCCCTCCCACTCACATGAGAAGTGGATCACATGCTACTGCACACGTGAGCACAAAGACTGGACCAGCACAGGGGTGTGGTGCATGGACCCTGCGGCCACTCACTAGCTGGGGGACTTGGGTCGGTTACTAAACCTTTCTGCCATTCTTCTCTCCTGTGAAATGGGAGGAACACCACTACTCATGTCAGAGTTGTTAAAGGATTACACAACTAACATATTTAGAACAGTGTCTGACACTCATCTAGCGCTACAAAAGCTAAGTAAAATAACTCCCATGCATGCCAAGGCATAAAGAGGGGATACACAGGCTCGGACGCCCCAACAGGCATGAAGGAGACACAGAGCATGCTCCTCTAGCTACATAAACACATTCTTGTAGAAAGAAGACAGGTAAAAATGAAGACATTCTAAAGTTGAGATAAGCAGATGGTTACCATTATCACTGATCCAGAGGGAAAGGGAGTTGCAAAATAACTCAGAAACAGTGGACTTGGGTAGGAACGTGAACTACCTAGGAAGTGAAAGGCTGGTTTTGACACCAGGCTCTCCACGCTAGGCCCAGAAGGCCCAGTGTGTTGTGGTATGGGGAGGGAGGTGAAGGCAGTAGTTGCTAAAGTTAGAGGAAGTCAACCAAGTTAAGACTGACTTGTGTCTTCCATTGCTCGCTGGAATAAGATAACAAAGAATCAAAATGCCTCCTTGCTGTGTCTAAGGTATTTCTACTTCGTTTCTTACAAGCTAAGCTCTCTGGGGACTGTCAAGGACTTCCCAATTTCCATAGCCAAGGGCCTCATCCCCATTGTACCTGAAGGTATTTCTGAGACCACTGGCAAGCTCATGATTTCAGAAACTTCCTTTGAGTGTTGGATACCACACTCAGCTCTCCTCTTACCTCCATAATGATTTCTCTGCAATCTTTTTAAACGCTTCCTACCAATTCTCTTCTCTAAAGCAGTCTTCTTCATGCTCACTCCTACTGTCTCAGTCCAGGTCTTTGCCATCTGTTTCTCAAGCAGTCCCACTACCGGTCTCCCTGCTCGCATCTCTGCATCCCCATCCATCCTTCATGCTGCTCTCAGAGTTCCCTTCCCCAAAACAAATGTGATTATGTCACTCTCCTATGGATCTGTGCTGTCAAACTGCACATGCTCAATGTAAAAGTCATGTCTCACGGAAGAGTCTGCATGATTTCACTCTAATTTACCCTTCGACTTTCATCTTTCACCTCTCTCCTCTACCTGTGCTAACCCACATGGAACTTCTCACTAGGCCTAAATATGCTGTGTCCCATGATACCATGCATAGGCCCCTCTCCCCAACTTTTTCTGCCTGGAAAAGTCCTTTACTTGCTCCAGATTCATCTTCACCTAAGAATTACCCTCCACAGCTTCCTGAAGCAGTAAGATCATTTTCTCACTGCCAAAAGCTCTGTGGTCAAACATCTCATAGGAAAGGCCATGCAAGACTGTGACTGACCTGTTGAATCACTGAGTTTTCCATTCAATTAAGTACCTCAAAGATGGAGTCAAATGTTACTAAAAAAAACCCCAAAAAATAAAAAACAAAAAAAACTACTATACCCAGCAGGAAACCTTATTAAGTGATCTGAACACAATCTTTTCATATACTGGGGAGACCCTTTAATGCCAAGAGGGTCAGCGATGAGGCATAAAATAAGAAATCAGTTGACACTATTTTGCAAAGCATTAAGCTCTATGGTCAATAGGAAGAGGGCCGGTTCTCACCGCTGTATGTCCTTATTCTTCCACAAGGAGGCAGACTGAGCCTTCGGCACTCTTTCAATGAAATTCACCAGCTCTTCCATGAGAAGCCTGCGTTTAAATAAAAGATGTGAAAAATTATTACAAAAACACCTTGCTCTGACACTGTCGCCAGGAGAAATGAACTTTTCCACCATTCCCCCCATTCCACTCAGACAGCATTTCACATTGAGCTAGACAAAAACCTGGCCTTGTCGGTGAATTTATCTTGTAAGTTTTGAACCAAAATGATTCAGCCCCAGGGCTGGGGATTTAGCTCAGTGGCCTAAGCGCCTGCCTGGCAAGCGCAAGGTCTTGAGTCCAATCCCCAGTGCCACAAAAAAAAAAAAAAAAAAAAAAAGATTCAGTCTTTAAGACAAGCCTTGCTTACCTCTAAACACTAACTATACAAGCCTATTTTAAGTCACTCTAGGACTCTGGTCTTTATGCTACTAAAGGAGAAGTTTTTAAATGACTGTGAAGTATCAATTTTTACGGCAGCAGGGTTGGGGCCAATTTTTTTAAAATGACAATATGAAATGGACAATATTTTAAGGACTACCCTAAAAATCAAAGGATCAGCAAAACGTGAATCTCTGTGCACTCATGAGCTGGAATCACAGAACTGCAGTTGAGGGCATCCAACAAATGCCGCTCTCGGCTTGGGTGGGGGTGCACACACTCTCAGGATTCACGGCACAGAGAACCGTGAGAACTCCTGGATCAAAAGCTAGCAACACATTTTCAGCCTCTTGTTCATAACCAAATGCAGATGATTCACACCGACTTAAATCCCCTCCATATTAATGTATGGACAACGCCAAGCTATACGTGTGCAAGCATCTAATGACGGAACAACTTCATCTTGCTTTCATTTTTACGTAATCCTAATGCCATCTCCTGTTTCTTGGCGGGCTGGAGGGTGAGTGGGGCATTGTGTTTAACTTAGGAAGCTTGTGCTGAGCTGCATCCCCAGTCTTTTTTCAGTTTTTATTTTGAGAGAGAATCTTGCTAAATTGCCTAGGCTGGATTACAGTCCAGCTTGTAATCCTGCCTCAGCCTCTGGGAGTGCTGGCATAACCAGCAGGTGTCTCCATGTCCAGCTGCCAATCCTTCCTCCTATCTGGGAGAAGCAGGACTAATTCCAGGATCCCATGAGCCGGGACCCAGGCTCATTGTCGTTCCGGCTGTAGCTTTCACAAGGACAGACCATCCTCATGCTCTCTTCAGACTATACTCATTTTAGCTTCCCCATCCCTGGAACTGACCCATCACTGAGCATCTTACTTTCTATGATGGCTCCTCTTCGGACCCCTTATGGTTTTCTGTATACAGCGCACGAAGAATGATTTCACGCACAAAACAGATTGTTTCATTCTAGTCACTCCATCTTGTGGGATGCTACAATCCAACCTCAGAGTCTACAGCCAATATATTAGGTCCTGGCAGTTTTAACTTACACTTGTTGATTTATTTCAAAATAATAACTTGAGATATTTTTTCCTGGGGTAATTTCCTTCACGTAATTATTTTTCTTACTAAGCGATGCTGTGGTTACTTTCAATATTCATCTAGGTCACCAAGGCCTGATTGGGGCAGGGGAAAGGACAGCAGAACCGTATTAGAGTCAAAGACAATACAATTTTACTCAGAGTGCGATGCTTCATGGTCACCAGCAAGAACTACTTAACCACCTACTTATTTGTCTATTGCCTGTTTTCTATAAGCAGGATCTCTGGAGTTTGCAGTAACTATAAAAAGGAATATCCTGAAAGCAAAGTAATAAATTTTTTCTTCTGAAGCTCTCTGCCATGCATCTTTGTAGCATCTTCCCAAACTTTACCTCCTCTAGTTGGTACCATCTGTCTCTGTGTGCGCCCTTCAATTTACATTACAACAAAATGACTAACAAGACCACTGCAGCATCGATATACAGACATTTCCTCTATCTAGAGTCACCATCTGCCCCGGAATGGAGTAACCAGTCTCCGCTGAGGAAGGTGCCACAGCCACATCCCAGGGGGCTAAGCGCTCTGCTCTCACCTGCCAATCTGGACAGTGGGCTCCGTGGCATACACTGTGCCTGAGAATCCTGTGTGCTCAGTGATGTAGGGCAGTGCCATCATGCAGTGATAGTTAGAGATGAGAATTACATCCACCGTGGACAGGTCTATTAGCTCGGTCTGCAAAGAAAGGGGGGCGGCATGAGACTTCTGTGGGAAGGGCGCACAGATCAATGTGAAATGATTGCAAATGATGCTGTCGGAGTGCAGAGAAATGGTTTTTGTACTTCAGAGTAATGAAGCCTTTCCCACCAAACTTCCTCTTTCTCACCATAGGATTTTGCTTATCGCAACATTAAGTAGCAAGACAGGATTAACAAGGATGGTCCACCAGTAGTAGTCTGATTTTACTAGAAGAGTTCTTCCAAGTTAAATGTGAGGCTCATGACAGCAGGACGTGGCAACAGCTGTTGCCGAGCAGGTGAAACCACGTAGTATCAAGTGAGAGAGCACAAGCTAAGCTCTCGGGTGTACCAGCGCGTGCTGCACCACTGCTACGGATCAACAGGAAGCGGGGAGCAACGCGCAGAAACCTGCTCATCAGACGTCAAACAGTGAGGCAATTGGTTTTTGTTTGTTGAGGCAATTTTTAACCAAGTTCTGTATATGGAGTCAATTTATAAAAAAGGAATGATACCCATGAGAAGAAGTTCACATTCTACCCTAATCTTAACCCAAATCTGCCCTTGTAGTCTGTTATTACGGTCATGTGAAATAAGAAAAAGGTTAGCAGGCAAGGGAAATTGCTATCCAAGTTTGGTAAATGTTAAGAAAATTCTTTCAGTAGAAGAAAATCTCTCCTAAGTGTAAGCCCTGCCTATCTGTTAAGCCTCCACTCTCTTCTTCCATTGGCCTTCCTGACATGCCTGGATGAAAGAACCCACTTGCTCCCCTGAACTCCTAAGTGCTTCATGTGTACTGCCTTGTGACAGCACTCTGTACAATGGCACCTCAGAGCAACACCTTGTCCTACGTCCCTGCCCCCTGTGGCAGACAGCACAGACGAGGCCTTGGCACACTGGTGGAGAAGGGACTCGGCAGTGAAGGTCACCGTGTGTGGAAGTGAGGTGCTCTGGCTCAGAGACACCAGCACACCACTCTGTACCCCCTCACGAGGTGCTGAGCCCTGAACCACACAGTGCAGTGAGGACAAGCACAGCCAGGTCACAGAGGCGTTTCAGGGAGCAGAATGGGTCTGGAGCCAGTGCGTCGCTGTTATGGTTTATTTGGAGATGTCCCTGCAGTCTCATGTGCTCGCAGTGGGGGTTTCGGGGAGGTGGGTGGATCATCGGGGTGGGATACGCACCAGTGGCTTACTCCCCTGAGGTGCTTACAGCCGCACGTGATGCTGGGAGCAGGTGGGTCACTGAGGGCATGGCCCGGAAGGCTCTTATCTCTTCGCTCTTCCCTTTATTTCTCTGCTTCCCACAGTCATCCCAAGAGCCAGCACCTCTCTCCACAGCCCTCTGCCGTGCCACCTGCCTTGGAGTGATCTGAAGAGGGACTGAAATCCCTACAAACTGTGAGCCAAAATAAACCTCTCCCCCTTACAGTTGTGGGTGTCAGCTACGGTGTCTCAGTGATGAATAAAGTAACTAAGACAGTCCCTGTGGAGAAGAAGGAACAAAGATCTCCAACACAAGCAAATGTAAGAGGCATCACGCCCTTCTGACCGTGGGTTCTTTGTGGCCAAACAACTCTGCATACAAAATAACTTAAAACTGCCAAGGCAGCATCAGTTCCCAAGGACAGCATGTGAGCTGAGGTGCCAATACCTCACTGCTAGGGCAGCAGCATTTGTGACTAATATGCCTAGGGACCTTAACAGCCCATGGAGATCACCCTCAACTCCACGCTGTGACTGCACTTGCAAGGTAACAGCTGTGACTAAGGATCATGTAACACTGCTGATTCTCCTCTCCTGATCCTCTCTAGAATCAATTCTAAACAAATAAGGAAATTAAGAGAATGGTAGTTTCAAATCCAGAAGAAAATGATATGAATGACAGCTGAAGCAACAATAAAGCTCAAAAGCATTACCACCTTCCTCATGCATACAGACACCAGGTGACAAAACCTGAAATTTCTCTTTAACATATAAAAATCACGCTGGGCATTCTACTACTTAGGAGGCTGAGGCAAGTCTGCCTCAAGTTTGAAGACAGTCTGGGCTACATAGTGAGTTCAAGGCCAGCCTGGGCTACATAGTGAGGCCCAGTCTCAAAAAGCCAGTATCAGCCCACAGGGGCTACAATTACAAGAAATTTGAAGAGGACAGCTGGAAGAAAAAAATATATTTATTCTATCTGTGTGTATATGTATACACAAGCAGTGATCAAAATATATGGTGAATGTGTAAATTTAAAAATTACAATAAAAGACACATTGCCATTAATCCCCTCAAAATATTCCCTCTTCTTTCCAACATACTTATCCCATCAATTCTTGCCACTTTCAGAAGCAGTTCTGAAGGTCCTCTTTTGTGCGTTTCTTTACTACAGTGAAGCTCAGCAGATCTGGCACCAGGCCACTTTTGTCTCTTCCTCAAAGTCAAACTGATCACGAAAGGTAAACTGAATTGATTCAGGACATCAAGGGAGTCATAACAGTGCATCTAAAGACACTGATGAAAGAGGACTTCCAAAACTGCTGAGAAAGTGGCAAGAACCATAGGATATGTATGTTTGGAGCAAAAGGGAATATTCTGAGGGGGATTAATGGCAATGTGTTTTTTACTGTAAGAAATTTTAAAATTTTTTGAGAAATATTCGCCATATTTTTCAATAACATCTCATATATATCCAGAATACATACATAAACATTTCCTCCCAAAGCAATAAATTTAGCATTCAAATAATATATATATATACTGACAACTTATATATGTATTTACTTCCACTCAGTGGAATCCAATAAAAATTAATGAGTCAATCATAATTTATTGATTACTTCCTAGACTGTGTTAGACCATGTATGCAGTTCGTGGTGTAGACTTTGGAGTATACAAAGATATTTAGATAGCTGTACTGGATTATAAATTTCATAAGGACAGGGAATGGTTCAGCTGGGCTTGTCCACAAGCCAGTGGAAACTAGACTGTAGTCAGTGTCTCTCCTGCTTTTACAACATTGCTGTGTTTTCCTGTCTACGATGGCCTGACTACATTAAAATAATGACTATTACTCATCTGTGCCATATACTCTTGCTTGAAGAGCCTTCCACAGCTTTAGAACTCTACATATATCAGTGCCACTTTAGCTCAGCTAGAGGTGAGCCATGACATGGTAATCATCTAATTTAAACGTTGAGTGCTCCACAGAACAAGTGAGAAAGTCCTCCAAGCACCTGTTTGTGTCCCGCATTGTCATCCACAAACTGAAGGTTGCAGGTGTCAGTGCCATTTGTGGCACACAGAAAATAAATACGGCACCTGGGATTAGCAATCTCTGAACAGACGGGGAACTGCCCTGCCAATTCCTAAGTGACAAATGCGGATGACAGCAATGAGGGAGGGCTCAAGATTCTCGACAACTCTCTCTCTGCATTTTCATCCTCACCATTATATCTCAAACTCCCTTCCTTATCTGCCACTTTCAATTACAATACCCTTCTCTGTTTTTCTTCTGTGCTGGTACCCACCAAGGGCACATACACATACTTCAATGAGAGAGAAAGTTTAACTATAGAGCTTCAAAGTACAGAAATGGGAAGAGTGGAAGGAAGAGTGGAAGGAAGAGAGGATCAAAATAAGGGAAGTTGTGGTGTAAACTAATTATGAACATGCTTTCTCCAGGCCCTGGAATCCGCTGGGCTTGCGGAAAGAGGAGCATAGCAACTTCTCACGGATTTCCTAAGGACCCCAGAGAAGCCACTGGTTCCCCTATATTCATCTGTCTGTTAAGAGCCCCATGCAGCCTACCCTGGGGATTAGGCTGTCAGTTGAGGTCACCTCCCTTTAAAACTAATGGAAATTGAGAGGAAACTATTTTCAAATCCCAATAAAAATCTCACTGCAATGAAGCGTCAGATAGCCCTGATTCAGTCCAGATACCACAAATTTCAAGCAATATTCAATACATTTTAAGTCAGCAAGAATTTTTACAGTTTATAGGCACTGGTTGAATAATAGCAATCTTCAATTACCACTGCAAGCAAGAGTAGGAAAAGTATGGCTAATCTAAGCACAAAGGCATTATAATTACCAAACCAAAAGGCTTAAATTACTTCCTTACCTTGCTCAAAACTATGTCTAAAAAGTATTACTAGGGATTACAGAAAGAGCCAGAAATAAGAACAGAATGACTTACATGATTTATAGACAATATAAAAAGCTTCTAAATGATGTTTTAGCTGTGTAACAATGTGCCAGGAATAACAAATTCATTTCAATTTGAAAACAGGAAGCTAAGCCCCTTAAAATTATTTCTTGACTTTACTGTGAGAGATTACACAGTATGCGTAGTTTCTACAATAAGATTCACTTTCATCTTACCTCTGGTAAACAGAATTCAGGCACAGAATCCACAAATACATGACCTGAGCACTCCTTCAACTCCTACAGGAGACAAAGGAGGACAATATTAGTAAGAGATATCCAGTAGGTACAAGAGTAAAGAAATAAAATCTCTAAACCATACCTGAGAGATGGTAGGTTATTTAGGCTAACTGTTCCCTGTTCAGGCTGAGGTAGGTCGAGTGTCTTATTGAGGTAAAAAGGCTGCTTGTTGGCAGACTCAGGATTCAAATGCATATTTCTTGATGCCTTTTTAAGGATGGACACATGCTGCTTCTATAACCCATGATACAATGGCTTTCAAGTAATGATTACGAAGGCCAGAGCAGCAATATGAGAATTACCTGGGGTCACTGATTAAATCAAAGCTTACTGGGCCCTATCTACTATCTATGCAATCAAACTAGGAATGAGGGAATGCAGTCTCTGTTTATGACAAGCACCTTCAGTGATTATGCTATACAATCAGGTTAAGAGTCACAGCCCTACACAAATTACTCAAAAGCCTTTTTTCCACCTACCAAAGGTTGGGGGAAAAGTAGAAGTAAGGAGGGAATAAGTAAGAAGTAAGAGTAGGGAATACGGATTAAATATCCACTACCATCATGAATGAATGCTTGTCCTTGCAGAATGCGTATTTTATTTGTAATTATAAACCAAATATATTTATTCAAAAGAAAAAAGAATATATGTAAAGAAATAGAATATAGCATCACACCCCACGTTGCCCATGACTTACTGTACTGAATGGACCTGTCTTAGTCTGGATTCTCCCAACGGCTGACCCTGACAAAAAGGTTTGAGAGCAAGGACTTCCATGGGAGATACTGTTTTTGTAGTGCTTCCTATGCAAGTGAGGAGTGGATACACAGAAAAGAAGGTGGCTGACAATGGATGTCACTAAGCCACGTTTCATTTCGGGCAACTGGATCTTACCCTCATGGGGAAACCCTGAGAATGGTATAGAATGTACACCTCAGAGTTTTCCTATTGACAGATGACTGGAGTATTTATTTACCAACCCTGGCACAATGTGCAGGGTCAGAAAAAAACTCTCAGGCAAAGCCACACAGACATTGGCAATTGGAATTATGCCAGAGCACGCTAAAATGGAAAGGCCAGAAAGATATGGGCGTCCACCAACAGGGTCTGCTACAATGCCTCTGGAAGATCATGAAACGAGTCTACGGTAGATCTTTTCTATCATCTAGGTTAAAGCTATCTATGACTTTACAACAAAATCAGTCAGAATTTGATCAACATTTTCCTTGGCTCTTTCCAGAAAGGGAAAATGCGGTTATAATTTTGTTCTATCATATTTTCGCTGTTCATGCAATATAACTTTCCATATATTCATATATACATGTATCTGAATTTACATAGTCTGAATGATTGTTTTCCTCTCAGTCTGCATCTGAAAATAGGGCATTAACCACATCATCGTGTTTTCAAATATTACAAGTCCCAGATGAGAGCCTTGATAGAATACTCCTGCCCCTTTTACACTGTACACTTGGATTCCTCCCTTTATCTGAGTACTGTTTAGTGACAGGGTGAGCCAAAGAGACACTGAAAATTGTATGTATGTATGTTTTCTTTCTTTCTCTTTCTCTTTCCCTTTCTCTCTCTCTCTGCCCACCCCCTTCCTTCTTTTCTCCCTCCCTCCCTCCCTCCCCTCCCTCCGGGACAATTCACTATGTAGCCCAGGCTGGCCTCAAACTCATTGTGATCTTCCTGCCTCAGCCTGCTGAGTTATGTGCTGGGACTACAGGCATGCACCACCACACCGCCTAAAAGCAATTCTTAATTACAATGTACAGTACTTGGTAGCTAAAAACAAATAGGCAATTACGTTTAATAGGGAAAAACAACTCCCAACTCCCTTAAGATGAGGTTAAAAAATTATTAAAGCCAAATCATGGGAAATTTCAAAATTTGACTGGCTTCAGATTGGCTCTGTAATCTTCCTCCCATACTGCTATGGATCAGGGTATGACATGATAAAGTCTCCTTTGAGGCACTCATCCTTACTGGCCTGTAGAAGCATATTTGCCATTCCAAACACTCCCAATGTCACTGTATTTTATTCACCACTCCCACGTACACATGCAAGTCATTTCCCTCACAATGCACTGGTAATGGGATGCTTCGGAGCTTTCTCAGGGAACAATGATTTATAGCCCGCAGGAGACACAGGCTGAAATCAGGTGCACGGTTTCCTGAATGTCACATAATTTTACAGTTAGCAGTGAGAGCAATCTGGTTTCAAATTATGCATTTGGCTTATACTTGATGTTGGGGTGCAGTTACAGGAATTAATTCTGAAAAAAGCACCTCTTTATTTAACAGTATCTCTTACAAGAAGGAAATGTATTATTCAGATGAATCATGTTAAGAATCTTTAAACTCATTCAGTTTTCCGATTGTGAAATTAGGAGAGGAAGAATGATTTAGAGGCCCAAGAAGTGGCACGCAGAAGCTTTACAACATTTAACCTTCTTATACTTCTGATTTTTTTTGTTGTTAAAAAATCTGATTTATTATCATAGCTTTGGTCTCATTTAATAAGCTGACTGAGCTCTTTAAGAAGGATCACCTTTGGAACTAACTACAATTTTTAGAAATAACAGCTTTCTTTTATAACAAAAAGTATTTACAGCAGAAGCATGTAGATTTCTACACATGCACAAATTTGATCTGAAAGTGAACACTGAGATTCCCTAAAAAGGTGCTCAAAAACAATAATTATCAAGGACTGAAGACCTAGCATGAGTGCTAATGTCCCCCACCAACCAGAAGACTATTCATTAAAAAAATGAAACATGAGCTCACGAGTCACATCACACAAGGTGGCTCTGGTAGGACAAGATGGCTTCCACTGGGTGTAGACAGGCTTCAGGTTTTCATCTTGGACATTACCTTGTCTAAGAAAGCATTTCCATCCTTCAGGGACCAACCAGGAAGATTACACAGCCTGGGACTGCAAAACAAAAATTAAATTATCCTAAATAGATTATAATCCTCAGTGATTTCATGGTGACTGTATTGTGTCCATAATGTTGAAAACAGTTTAAAATTACTGGCAGTGACACTTACCTAAAATAACCATCCAAAAAAAAAAAAAAAAGAGAGAGAGAGAGAGAGAAATAACCATATTGTATTGAGCTTAACAATTACATGGCAATAGAATATTCGAAGGTCAAATATTTTAGCCAAAATTAAGACGATTAGAGGAATGCTGTGCACAATAATAAAGAAAAAAGATAAATAGCCATTAGGCATTTCAGAATCTTCCAATCACTGCCCCAGCTTTAGCGGGATTGCCAACGCGCCTGAGCAGAGGGCAGCACGGTGGTACGCCACGATGCCCACGAGGAAGCAGGGTCGGGTTACTGCTCTAAACAGCACGTTGCTGCTGACTATGGATGCCTGAGTTCTCCTCAAACAGTATTCCGGGGTCAGCACCGACAAGTGCATCACTCACTCGCCACCTGAGGCTTGAGCTTCCAATTATGGGAAACGAAGCCAGTTTTTACAAGTGCTATGAAATGACAGTTTCTCCAGGAGAACAGCTTCTAGAAGGTGAAATTAAAAACCTAGAATTAAAAAATCATTCACTTGCAGTGATCTTGGGACTTAACTGGGTACCATTTGTGATGAGAAGAATTATACTGGAAGCTGAAAATGCCAATAATTTAGGAGAAAAAACAATTATGTTGGTCAATTGAAAAAAGGACCAATGAGTAAGGAAAAAGTGCATCAGGAATACAAGTGGAATGGCAATACAACTTCAGCGCTTCTCAAAGTTAATGTCTATGAAGTAAAAATAAAAGGTAAAGTAAGGGTGTGAGACTAAAAAGACTCTATTGTACTATCAGAAACAAAGTATCTGTATTTTCTTCTTTCTCCTGAATAACTTAACAGGTTCTGACTGTGTAACCAAAGAGAAACACAAGTACATGCATATTTTTCAACCTCCTTGGAAAGACTTTACTCAGAAAATTTAAAATACATGTGTATCTAGTTTAAAAAAACAAAAAAGACTTTTGGGAGCAGCTTTCAATTTTCACATTAATGCTAAACTTGCAGAAAAGTTCCAACAATGCACATACATGAAAATCATATATACCCTTTAACTAAATTCATTTAATGTTTTTATTTTGCTTTATTAATCCAAAGATGAGAATTTTGAATTTCATACTTGAGAATGAAAAGACTACTGTAAGAATCAAAATTGGTTGGTACAAATTATACCTGATAAACTTTTTTTTTTTAAACTCTGTTCTCTGCTCTAACCTCTCATCAAAATATTCCATTAATTTCCATGTTGTTTCATAGTCACAGATGCCTCTACTTGTAAATGTCTTACTTCTTGAAAAATATATTTACTATTGAATCAGATTTAAAAAGCAGGTATTCTAATAACAATGTAATGACAAGACGACATGGACACTATCCTCATTTCATGCATGCTAACTCTCTAAAACAAGGCTGTAAATAGCTACACCTTTTACAAAAAGAACTGAACTAAAGGACATGCACTCTCTCCTCCTACCAGGAATACACAAATCAGACAACTGATACATTAGACATCTTCAACAAATGATTAGAAAGAGTATGTTACTTATCAGAAAATTAACTCATTTTTTAAATGGCTAAATTTTCAGGGACTGCAGTCTGAACACTTGACAAGCACTCTGTAACAAATCCTGCTACTAAGCCCTTACAGTTATTTTGGGCTTGGGACATGAGTGGGACTAAATGTTCGAAGGAAAGTATGACTGTGGGGTGACATCACAGGTGGGACATGCCTTACCTGAAATGCTAGGGACTAGAAATGTTTCAGATTTACTCATCTGGATTTTGCAATATTTGCATAGACTTTACTGGGTGGGTATACCTAATCTGAAATTCAAATGTTCCAAAAATCCAAAACTTTGAGTATCACATCTGTGAATTTTGGAACATTTTCAATTAGGGCTACATCCCCAGCCCAGGAATTGCCATCTTAAAAGCTCTAAGAGAAGAGCTCTTGCTAAGCAGGCTGAGGAGGGCAGGATGAAATTGGAATCTATAGTGTCAAAGGTGAAGGGACACAAAATATGTCACCAAATACCAACGGGATGCTGCTGACTGTAGAGATGAAAATATTTTATTATTTTGTTCTCATGCATTAATGAAAAAACTATAAAGAGTTAGTAAACTTTAATCAATCAAAGGGGAAGGAACTGAGGAATTGATTACTTTGTGCCAATGATTGCAAAGTTCAACTATGTAAAATTTGTAAAAAAAAAAAAACCAAAATGGTGAGAGAGATTTCCCTATAGAAATCTATTTCAGTATCAGGGGTTAAAACATTAGAAAAATTATGATTGTAGATGAACATATCTTTGTGTTCATTATTGTATAGTCATTTCTTAGAAAAAAAGACTACCGTCTACGGCCATACCACCCTGAACGCGCCCGATCTTGTCTGATCTCAGAAGCTAAGCAGGGTCAGGCCTGGTTAGTACTTGGATGGGAGAAAAAAGACTACCAACTGAGGAATGGATAAAAAAGATGTGTTTTTTTTTTTGTTTTTTTGTTTTTTTAAATTTTGAAAAGACTACAACCAAACAAAATAAAACAGAGTAAAGTCAATCAAAAAAAACAAAAACAACAAAAAACAATGAATATGGTACATGACTTCTAAACA
>RJWT010032444.1:0-14120 GCA_004365215.1 Cuniculus paca | reverse complement strand
TTTTTGGTTCTCTGGCAGTAAGACCATTATTTCCGTTTATTATTTAAGTTTTTCTGTGCCTGAGAGGATCAAATATTTGCAACTTTGTATAAACTGAGTTCATGGGGCCATGTTTTATCTATCCCCTTCACAAATATATTATTCTATAGAAACAGATTTTGCATTGTTATTATAAACCCATTGGTATGGTTAAGACTATCGTGACAGTATAAGCCACAGAGTTGAATGTTTTGTATTGGTGCAAACGTGAAATATTCAGGATAGGCAAACTCCACATTTATAGAGTAAGCCTTTAAAGTATTTTTAAAAATCAAATTATTTTTTACACCTCCAGAAAAGATGCCTTCTGATGACTATCTCTCCAGGGCTTACCACCCTCCATTATGAAAGAGTAGAGGCTGAAACGTTCACACTGATGGGAGAGCCGCTACCAAAAATAATTGACCTCTCTTATGCTCATTTGATTTGCTCTATCAGCCTCAGAACTGTTCTCTCAGGTCTCATGTTTGATAAAAATTGATAAAAATCTTTGATATTATAGTATATGTGCTCCCAAATGATCACATGGTAAAAATCTTTGGAAGAAAACAATTTAGAATTGGCTTAGTTAGTTCATTATTATCTGAAGTCTCCTGCATTTTGAATAATTCTTGACACATTTTAATCTGTTGGCTTGAATGCTTACATGGCAAGACACTTAAAAGAAAATTCATAGAAGAATCTAAAGGATGAATTTAGAATTTAGTTTTGATGAATAGTATTCAAAAAAAGTATAAAATTAAGTCATCATACTGATGTTATAATTGTCTATGTAAGCAGAAAAATAATGAACAAAAGAGAGAATTATAAGTTTTTATATGAAGCCTTTTGACTAAGTGAAGTCAGGTTGTTGATTAAATTACCTATTTTCAGAGTGCTGCATGTATAGACAATATTGTTATGTCCTTTCTGAGGATTTATAGATCATCCTTAAGTTTGTTTCTTTCAGTACACTTTTACAGTAAGGACTGCGTAATGAGTAGCACAATCTTCTTAAGTATTTGGACATCATTTGTGGCTAAATGTCAGGGAAAATTGTTCATAATCACAAGCTTTCTCTCCACTGAGATTAAGCGCATTCATTACCTTTGGCAGAATCACAGTGCTTTGACAGTGGAGTTCACCAGACTCCCGTTCAAAGCACTTCAGTCATTGCTGTGAGGCAGTTAGACCCAGCCATCACCCATAATTACTCCCTTGCTCAGTAGCTGGAAGATGCTGCCAGATGCTTCATAAAAAGACACATTTTCTTAACCCTCTAACAGTCTTCTAGAAATCAGTGTGCACTGGAAAACGTAGTCCCTATGGGATTCTGCCTGTGGAGACCTCAGAGGTCTGTACCCTAGGGCGTTAGTACCATAGTCCCTTGGAGAAAGCACAGAGGTAAAAGTCAAATGATCAGAGAATGCTGTAAATGTCACAATGCTTTGGGAAAATTTAATCTTGGATGTTAACTCTGTTCTCTTTCCTACCAACTCAGGAAGCATCACTATGTTCCAGCTATTGCTACTAGGCACATCAATGTTACACCAACCATAAAAAGCCATAGACCAGGAGGCAGCAGCCGGTCCTACCCACACGCACACACCAGCCGTCATCTGGGATGCTTCCTGATGCAGGTAGCCAGCACAGGCTGAGAAAAGCAGCAGACAGCCCCACACCAGAGCACCCGATGGTCACCATTGGATACCTACAGCCAGCACTGGCCAGGAGAACCAAAGGTCACATATCAGAGAAATTGTAGCCAATGTGGGAAGTGCCTGGGACCCCACTACCCACTTGTCTAGAAGAACCCAGGAAAATGTCAAGATGAAAAAGCCAAAGGCACTCTCTGGACTCCAACCCATGCAGAACAACTCTAGGAGATGTAAATAAGGAAGAGATTGGGAGTCGCACATCCGAAGTTTCTGAAGTGATAGTGACTGAAGTAAAGAAACAACTTCACGAGGCTATAAAAGAAATTAGAACAGAAATACTATCTTAAATAAAAGAAGAAATGAAAAACATAATAAAAGAATTGCTAAGTATCTTAAAGAAGACATAGATAAAAAAATAGAAAAGCATAGGAAAATGAGGAAAACCTTCAATGAACAATATAGGAAAGATTTAGACAGACTGTAGGGGAAGAGAACAAGGCCCCACCAGGAAGCAAGTCCTCCCCCCACCCCCGTGAACCAGCGCCATACACAGGCCACTGCCAGAATGAGGATAGCCAGATCCCAGCCCCTTCCAGCATGCAGGCTGGCAAACAAGAAGTACCAATCCTCTGCCCACCCATAAGCAACTGACTAATCCAGAGAAACACAGGCTGTGATGATAGCTATCTAGGTGAAATGCAATTGGGTGCCTGTGGTGCTATGACCTTCCAAGTCTAGGGCCAGTGTTCTGATCAGCCTTTCAGAGGATAGCAGTGTGCAGTGTGGCATCTAGTGGGGGGATCTTCTGAGGGTGGCAGCCATTGTTGATTCTCTATGATCTTGTTTTGGGGTCCTATATCATTTTCATTGTGTTGTCAGGTTGGGTTTTACTTTGTTTTGTTTTGTTTGATTATGCTAAATCCGATGGCAGGAGTAGCTATCTCAAAGATAGCAAGATATATTATGGTAGCCATTTTGGATTTACTATTGGCTTGTTTTGAAGTCCTTAATTGCATTCATTGTCTTGTTTCTATTGTTTCTATTCTATTCTGTTCTGTTTGATTTTTACTATGTCTTAAGTTATCTGCAGCTATTTTGAAGACATCAAAAGGCATTATGGTAACTATTGTTGATTTTGTAATGTTTTGAAGTCCTGTATCACTTACACTGTTTGTTTTGATTGGTTTTATTCTGTTTTATCCTCTTCAAAATAAAATTTAAAAAAAGAAAAAGGAATCAAAAGGGAAAGACAAAAGCAAAATGCAAAAGTCATGATCTCCACTATAGAAGTAGTTTAAACAAAATTAAATTAGAATTCCACACAAAGGAGTCAACAGGAGCCTACTGTTATAAGTATTAGGTGAATTAATAATTTTACTTTTAAATTCTAGTTTGTGTTGGTGTAATTGTTGTATGTAAAATATTTCTTGAACATTGAGGTTTTTTTTTTAACTTCAGTTAGTTAATTTACATGTCTGTTCCTTTTGCATGGAAGCTTTTCAGAGGCTACTTGGAGGCTACCGGGAGTCAGACTTAACATGTAACCACTTATAAATTCTCTCTGAGACCAAGGGGGACATGTACTAGGGACATTTAAAGAACAATCCAAGTGGTTAGAGAAAGGAACCAGTGACTAGCATGGAGAAGAAAATATAAAGTTATAAGTAGGGAGATAAATGTCTGGTGTGTGATAATTTTGTATGACAATGTCTTCCCCTAGCAGAATAGAAAAAGGAAAGATAACGGCAAAAACAAGAGCTCTGAAAATGTGGACCAAAGATTTAAAGTGCATAAACTTTGAGAAAAAAAAAGGAGATTTGATTGATGACACTGCCCAATAAGTAGGTCAAGTCAACAATGGGCAGTGACAGTCATTTCATTTCAAATATTGCACCCTGATCTAAAAGTCACAGTTTTGTGTCATTATATTTGTTCATGTAAATCAATTAAGTTACCTATATCTACTTCCTTAGAGCATTTTGAGCTAATATAATGTGTATGTTTCTATATGCCGATGTTCAAATATATGCCCTACTTACACTGGTTGATAGGTAAATATGCATTCATATTATGCCGAATGCTTTTGGTCTTCATAGCTTAACAGTGGGCTAATTTAAATCAATTGGCAAAAGAAAAGATGTTTCCAAAATTGATGACATGTTTCCTTTTAGGTTGTTAGGCAATCAAAATGATATCAAAATTGGTTTTGAAAATACAACATCTATTGTTGCCTGTATACAGTAACTTGAGAATAATATAGTTTAAAAGTGGTGACAGTCTTGGTTACTTGTCATGAATTATTTAAAATTATTATTGAAATAATTGAGTGTGGTGGGGAAATACTCAACAAACATTATTAAATATATTATTATTATATTTTTACTTTATACTCAAAACATTAAGTTCTCTATGTGTAAAATAACAAGGTTTTCTTAAGATATTAAGATGTTATTGGTTAAACTTATAAAATTAGATTGTTGAACTTTTAATATCTAAAAAAAAGAACATGGCTGAAATCTCATATTTGGTTCTGCACTCAAGCTTGTACCATATGTCATGCTGGTTGAAGTATATGAAGCAAATACTTATGAGAATATAGAACACTGAAGCATCCAGATCTTATTAGTTTTCAATATTGCTTTTCTCTAAGATGAATTCATGTACCAGAGTCTGAGTATCTCCATGGGAAAAAAGCACAGAAGAGAAACTGCCTTGATGAAAAAAAAACTAAATCCTGTGACAAATTTAGCCTTTCACAATTCTTCCCTGAGATTTTCCTCCATAAATGATTTCACCAGCTCCCTCTATTTCTTCTTCTTCTTCTTTTTTAACATCTCAGTTCTTATATGCCTTACATTTTTCACCCAGCTCTATTATAACACTTATCACTCTCTTGTGAAATTGTTGTTTGTTTATCATTGCCCTACCAGGTGCCATTGGACTGCAAAGTAGGCAGCCACAGGGACCGTGTCATTCAACTCTATAATCCCAACTCCTACCACAGTGCTAAGCACTGAAAATGTACTTCGAATACTTATGTGAACAAAATGCTAAATGAATAAATGTGTAACTAGTTCAAGTCAATGTCATCTCTACTTATAAAATAAAGCTACTTTACACTTCAGGTTTCTCCATAACTCCTAAGGTTACAGCATCTTCCTACTGAGATGTTCACAAATGGCCATGCATGGTCAATCCCATCCTGTGGTCCCCACAGGACCTCTGAAGAAACCTTAGTCATCTGGTCTCTTTCTGAAGCAAACCTACCATCATTTGCTTTAAGGAAATGGGGCAATGATGAATGGTGACTCAAATAATAATAATCATATGATACAAAGCACAATCTTCTAATTCAATTTTGCATTTTCTCCACAAATGAGAGTTAGAAACCTTGTGTAAAAGGCTTATGTAGGATGTATTTTCTTACACCTTAAAGTAAACCTCATTACCAGAAAACATATAAGTCACCTTTTCCAAGGTTCCTTGTGTGTGTGATTTGCAAACAGGAAATATAAATGGGTTCACACAGTTACCCTTTGAAAAATAACTAAAACTATATATTCAAGTAAAATTCTAAAATAAAACAAACCATTTTCATTTCAATACCTTCACACAGGAAAACTTGGATCTCTCCTTTTTATTTTTCTGTGAAGATAAATGATGCCACTATTTTTTACATAAACGAAGCCCACTATTTTTGTGATCAATGTGTAATTGCAAAAATAATCACAAAGTGAAGTACAAAATACGACCTTGGAATCCCTGGGTAGCACAGAAGTCAACTTGAAGACACCAAAGTAATTATAAGTAGGTTTGCTTAGAGTTTCTCTCCTGGTTATTTATGCTCATCAGAGAACAGTGGTAAAATTATGGAAACTTTTAAACCAGTAGTGAACATACCATAATTTTTACTCATTTCTCAGAGCCGTAAAACTTACAAAGTGTACAAGATAAAAAGAGTATTTGAATACTCACTCTTCAGCCCACCTTATCAGTCAGTGATTGGTTTAGACATTTGTCTTTTCCCAGTTAACTGGAATCCTGCTAGCTGCCCTCGATTTCCTGTCTTCTTCTAGAATGGTATTTTGGACCTGCGTTTTTCTCCTTATGTCACTTAGATAAAGACTTCAATTATCTACCCCCAGTTTCAAGGAGAACATTAGCCCCATCTCATTAATATAGTCCTCTTTATGCTTCCTTCCAAACCTGGGCTAATCTTGAACAGAATGCACAGTACGGATTTTACAGATTCCAATGTGCCTGACCAAAGGGCAGGAAAGGCCAGTTCCTTCAGCAGAGCTTCTTAATGTGATTTGGGCCTTCCACATTGGGCAATAATGAAGCATTTTGTAAAATTATTGTGAGTAGTATAAATAATAACAATAATAATTTTTGAAAATTAGCACACCATGAAAACCTCAATCAAGATTTTTATTGTATAACAAAGGCATCAGAAACAAGATCACTGTGAAGTGTTCTAGTGCTCTCTACTAAATGTGGCTATATATGCAAAAACAGATAGATTGACTTTTTAGACACTATTTCTATTAAGTAAATTATCTGATAGCTTTCTGAAAAGCTATGTTTTGCTCACTACATGGGCAAACTATAGAGTTGTATGAAGACAAGAAAAACAATCAGCTAGCTTGCAGAGCGCTGTTTAAAATAATGTGTTACACAGATGTAGTCAGAGAAATTCTGTAGAGAACATTCTGTGGGAAGTCTCAAAAAGTCTACAGAAATTTGTACTCAAGAACATTTGGAAAGGAAAAAGTAAAAGCCCCTATCTAGGAGTAAGTTAAATGCCTTATCTAAAATGTGAGATTCATTATGTCATGGCAGAATAGTAACGAGTTCAAAGGTACATAAAGTGTTTGGTGAGTGTCATTTATCTCCTGTTAGTAATTTCAGCTAAATACCATTTTATCATGAGACTCTCACTGATCTGATAATCTGTCCCACATTCATTCTCATATAACCCTTATGAATTATTTTTCACTGTATATTAAACACTAAGCTTATCTATTTACCATCTATCTCATCCATTGTCTTGCAAATTACATGAGGGCATGACACTTAATAAATATTTATTGATTAAAAAAAGATGAGTAAGTATGTATTGAGTAAATGCTTTGCTTATTATATGAAGGAAAAATAAGCACCATAATATTCTCTGTACAGTTTTCCTATGCACTAGCTTCATTTGAGTGACCATAAGAGTATGCTAGTAATTCACACAGAAAAGCAGTACCTGAAAAAGTTGCTGCTAGGTGTTATGGTACATGCCTGTAATCTTACTACTCAGGAAGCTGAAACAAGAGAATCACTGCAAGTTTTAGGCCAGTATGGGCTGCATAGTGAGTTCAAGACCAGTCTGGAATACATACCATGACCCGGTCCCAAAAAAAAAAGAAATTTGCTACATGATGTATGAGTTTGGACTCTGCAGAGGCTCAAGCTCTCATTCTCACTTTCCAGTAATCCTTATACAACCTTCTAACAAAGTTTCTAGCACCTTATTATCGCACCTCTACTCCATGGTCAATACTTGTGTCAGTAAAACTTACCTAAATAACCTACATCAACAACATGCATAATCACATTAAGTAATTTGTAATCAACTACAGATTAAAAAAGAAGGAAAGAAATAAAAGCACAAAAGGAGCAACATTTAAATAATTCTTCACTGCATTGAAATATTTATAATGTAAATTCTGAAAGATGAATAATTCTTAATTCATTGATTTGAAAGCTTTGGGCTTTTTTTTTTAGTATATCCCATCTGTGTAGTATTTATAATGTTTTATTTAATAATTATGTACATACTCCACAGATTTATTATTTTTATCTTTTTATGCTTCCTTCCTAAGTTTATATCTCCTAGAAGTACCAAAAATTTGAGAATAATCAGTAATTGCTTATTTTATGGTCCTTATAAAAATAATGGGGTTTTTTGTGCCACTTTTGTACATACCCAAAGTGTTATAAATCTAATTGATTCAGAGATAATATTGGCATAATTGGCTAAAAATTTCATCTATGTTTCCAAGTCCAAATTTTCTACATTCTATTTCCTTTGCTTTTGCTCATTACTTTTGTTTTAGCACTAAATAAAATTCCAAAATATCTACCAACGCTCAAAAACAATTCTTGGCACCATATGCAAGCTGTTGGGGGGAGAATCAGATATGAGCCTTTTACCATGAGTCAGTACCATTTGAAGATTGCAGGGGAAGAGAACAAGAAGTCAACAAGAAGCAAGCCCTCCCTGTGAATTGGCACCATGCACAGGCAGCTGGGGAGACAGCCAGATGCCAGCCCCTTCTGGCATGTAAGCTGGGAAGCAAGAAGAGCCAAACATGCCCCCTGTCCTCTCTGTAAGTGACCAACTGCTCTGAAGAAACACAGGTTGCAATGATAGCTATTGAGATAAAATACAATTTAATGCTTATAGTGTTTAGTGTTTCACTGACTTTGCAGGTCTAGGGGCCAGTGGTCTGATCATCTAGTCAGAGGATAACAATACGCAATGCAGCATCTATAGGAGATCTCTTTCTGAAGTTGGAAGTCATTATTAATTCCCTATTATCTTGTTCTGAAGTCCTATATCATTTTCATTGTTTTGTTGGGCTGGGTTTTATTCTGTTTTCTTTTATTTGATTTTATTACATCCGATGGCATGGGCAGCTATTTCAAGATAGCAAGATATATTATGGTAGCCATTTTGGATTTACTATTGTCTTGTTTTGAAGGTCTATATTGCACTTATTGTTTTGTTTATACTGGTTCTATTCTGTCCTGTTTTGTTTGATTTTCACTATGTCTGAAGGTATCTGCAGCTATTTTGAAGACAACAAGGGCATTATGGTAACCAAAAGAGAAAAAACAATTCTGGAAGTAATTTTATGGTTTAATTAGTTTGAGCAGCATCAGTGATAGAGTGGCTAGGAACCTCTGAAAATGCTTTCCATTCTAAAAGCAATTATACAAAACTGGCAAAAATTGTTGGAATCAGTATTTTTAGCATTCTATAAATTAATCAAGGGCTTCTACCTCCTGAATACAGAATAAAGGATCTTCACAACCTATGCTAGGTTCATAGTCTTGTATAGGAATAACTTTCCCTGTTTTGGAATTAATACTGCTTCTTTGTTCTGCTTAGTCACATGTGTCAAAGACCCTGGGATCACCCTCCCAATCTTTCTGTATTTCAGACTCCTTGAAGGAAGGATAAGGATCTTTCTACTGCAGGCTTGGTACTAGTCATCTACATCAGCTACTGAGTAGATCCCTTGTTTCCTTAGATCTTCTGAAGGACCAACATATTCCAAGGGACAGAATTTTGTGTATATCCTCCTCTTTCCTTCTGTAAGTTGAGCCTGGTGTGTTTGTTTCTGTTCTCAATGACCTTAAATCATGGCTTTGTTGCATCCCTGTGTGGTACTTAACTTTGGTTGCACACAGCCTTGTAAAATAAAAAGACAATGCAGAGGAACTCTGGTACCATGGTGTGCTAGCGCCCTAAGGGTCTGTGGTGGTGGCGGTGACCTAGAAGCTAGCAGGAATGACCAAGTATGATTGGGAGGGAAGAAGGGCCTGCTTCACCTGTGCTGTGTCAAACTTCAGTCTGGCTCCACCATGGAGCTATCTGTGCCTCCCCCTGGTCTTCCCTACTTCCTGAGATTCTCGTGACTGCATACTTTGCTATGTGCAAGCAGAGAGACCAATTTTATTAAGGATCTTGGAAACACTGCCTGAATGTCTGACATTCAAGAAGCCACTAACCTACTTTTGGATGTTAACCTTCATGAGAACCGGAGATCTGTACCAGTGACAGAAGAAAGTGGCAACAAATACAAGTCTGAGTATCTCCACATCACTATTGGCACCACTGCCCCCACTGGCTTTGAGCAAACAGCTCAATGAAATCAGAGAGAAATTGGGGTCATCATGCAAAATCAACAAAGATCAGGGCAAAATATATTTTGACATTTCAGTGGGAAGTCTGATGCAGGTTCATTGTCTAAGAGCAGTTGATAACTTATTGATGGTTGTTGAGAAGTTTAAAGATTTTCAGGTCAAAAAAGAAAAAAAAATAAAAAAAGGAAGACACTCTGAAAGATTTTGAAGACTTGTCTGAAAAACACACATGGTCAGATCCTTTGAAAGTATGGGAAATTAACACTTGTTTCAAGAAAAAAAAGTGCAAAAAGATGAGTCTGAATTCAACTAAAGAGAAAATTGCAAACAGACAAAGAGACAAATTAGATGAGAGGGATGACTGAAGATTTATCCACAGTGCTTTAGATTCATGTATCCTAGACTACCAAGGAGGAGATATTAACATTAGGATGCGATGACCTGGAATCTTCCAAAATTGAAAATGGTGAACATTTCAAAGAAAAAACTGAACCTTGGGTGTTAAAGTTGAGAGTCACATGCAACAGGGTAGGAGAGAAACATTGCTTTACCTCAAATGAGGCTGCAAAAGATTTTGGGAGTGCTGTTCGAGGTCTTTTTAAGGGGAAGGCTGACGTGACCAATTTTGATGTGACTATCCTTAACAATGAAATGGTTGTGGGCTTTGCACTACCTGAGGAGAGTCTCCAACATAGAAATATTACACATTTTGGACCGAAGACTCTTAGATCAACTCTTACTTATGGGATGCTCAGGCTCTGTGCACCTTAACCTACTGATACAATAGTTGATCTGATGTGTGGAACAGGGGCAATACCAATAGCAGGGGCAACCAAATGGTCTAATTGTTACCATATTGCTGGTGATAATAGACCACTGGCTATAAAAAGAGCAGCTTAATAACATCTCATCTTTATTGACCAAGAGCCAAGTTAAGGAAGGCAAACCCTCCTGGGGCTTGCCCATGGACACTGTTCAGTGGGACAGCTACAGTCTCCTACTGAGAACTGGCCCTGTGGAAATCACTGAAATAGATATGCCATTTGGAAAAAGAGAAACTGGAATCTTTATCCAGCTTGCCTGCAAGAAATGAGCTGTGTCTGCAGACATGGAACAGGCTGAGCTTTACTCCTTACCCAGCACAAGAAGTGCTTTGCCAAGGCATTTTCTGGAATGGGACATGTATGGCAAAAGGTGCATACAGTTGGGGTGAATTCAGAGGACTTCATGCTGCAGTTTATCCTTGAAAAGAACTCCTCAAGCTTTTGTTCATTGTTCAGAGCAAAATGAACAAAGAGAGCCACCTTGGTAATAAACTAGACTAATGGTTAATAGTTCTTGTACTTCCTAACACTGGAAATGTCAGCACAAAGAACTTACTTCGAGAGAAGAATATTAACAGAAGTGTAGTCTGCAATATTTGAACCTACCCAAAGTTCTTTACATCGAATAGCAAAAATGTGACTATAATGTGATATAATTTAAAGGTCTGAGAAAGCAGAGCCTTTCCTTAGAATTGTTTTGAGGGTGTGGTGGCACTTAGCACCCCCCCACACACTGGTACTAGGGATTCAGTGAAGGACCTTGGCACTGAACTATCTCCTCAACTCTATCTGCAGTACTGAGGTTTAAACCCAAGGCTTTTCTACTCTATTTTAATTTTTTGAGACTGTGTTTTGCTAAGTTGGTGAGGCTGGACATCAACTTGTGGTCCTTCTGACTCAGCCTCCATGTTAATAACTTCGTTAAAATGCCTTATAGATGATTATTGAAAAGTTTACTAAAATGCTCTGAGGTCTAGTTTTAGAACACTTTATTTCCAGGCTTTATAGTGTGTTTTCTGTTGTGTGAAGTGGAAAACCACCTTGACCTATATAAAAATCTGGGAACATAATCATAAAATCTTAGGCCAAAAAAAAAAAAAGATCTTAGGCCAAAAAAAGATCTTAGGCCACTTCACACTGCCTATACAACTTTGCTCTTTATAGCTCAAGTTCTCTTTATCTCACCCTCAAAAAATAAGACATTGTTATATTGTGTGATAGTGTTTTCCCCATGACAAGATGAAATTTCACAAGGCCTACAGAAAAATTTGATTTCTGCCTTAAAAATTAAAATATGCATCTCTTATTCAGATTAACACATAGATCTAAACAGGACTAAAAATTTATGAAAGGGATTATAAATAGTGTTACTACTAGTACAAGACATTTTATTTGTAAAGAATAGCAGAAACATTGGTAGGTGAGGTATGGGACTAATAAACCAAGCAGATTTGTTTACATTATATAAAGGCATGTGTTCATTTTGAAATACAAATATGAACCTGTCAGAAATTCTTTTTTGTCATTGGTCAAAGATGCGAGAAAAAATTGATGTATCTTTGAGTGAAAAGTTAATTTGGGCTGGGAGTGGTAGTGCACACCTATAATCCCAGCACTTGGAAGGTTGAGGCAACAGCATCTCCATGAATGAGTTCGAGGGCAGCCTGGGCTACAAATTGAGTTCAAGGCCTGCCTGAACTTCATAGTGAAACTGTCATACAAAGACAAAAAAAAATTTTTTTTATTTGGGAGTCATGTAAGTTCCACACTATTTTTTAATGTCTCCATCAGAATAAAAGGACACTGTACTTCCTAAGAGTTCACACTGGCAGTGTAGTCACAATCCTAATCTGGTTTCATTCAGATTTACCCCACACTTGAGAATGAACTGAATATTAGACATTTGTAAATTTTATATCCTACACTTGTGTTTTTAGTTTTTTTTTATTTTTAAAGTTGGTGTTTTTACTATTATCAGAATTCACAGTTGCATTATTTTTAAGTTATACGAAAACAACCTTTCACCTGTGACACATAAAACCATTAAAACCTCAAGCTAAATAAAGGCTGGTGAGTAGTTCACACAATCAAAAGTACAAGGACCATGTTTAGCAAGTCCCTGACATTGCATTTGCCACACAGTAGGCATTCAGTGTTTGCTGAAACAGGGAATTAAATGTTAACATGAATTTTTGTATGAAAATACATCAGTTTTGTGCTTTGGTCATCATAGCTTTAATTCTATTAAATACTGCAGTAAAAACATCACAGACTGATTTAAGATGGTGCGTATAGGTTGCAGGCATCTCCTTCCCAGTATCTTATGCTGATATAGTGAGTAGAATAGGAAATGGGTATGAGCAGATTCAGAAGACTTGTAGTTGAGTTACTGGAAGTGGGCCTCCTGGATCACACGAATGTTAAGATAGGAAAGAGAATCTGTTATTGGGAATGAGTCAGTATATTTTTGAGTACCAAAATGTTGAAAACTAGGAAAAAATTTATAAATCTAATGAGAGGATTTAATCTCTGGATAACACTGCATAGGACAGTTAGGGAAGGATGAGTTACATTTCTTTTAAAATGGTAATAGGCTTTCAGAAAACTTTGCCAGAACTGTAGGCCCTGACCTGCTAGTGGCTCAAGTGTCCACTGCAAAGACCAAAACACAATTCGAAGACCTATAAAAATATTGTGAAATGTCTGTGAAGTACCTAAAGTACAGTAAAGCCTATGAGTGCTTAGTAGGTAGGCATAGAGGATGGAAATATCCATCCTAAAGGTGGCCTTTTTCAAGAAGCTTCAGGTGTCATGTGTGAAGTTCAGTGGCACAGTGCTCAAAGTGTGAAAATGCTAGCCAGTGTAGTTACTGGATCTTACACTTTTTTTTAAGTTGAGAAGAAACACCAGTCTGCATGGTGTGCAGAGTTTGAAAAAATGTATCATTCTTTATAACAGGTTTACCTTCTCACCAGGCAAACCTGGCTAGCATCTTTGCTAATCAGTTAAGTTATAAGCTGCTCAATGATAGATGTATGCTAGAAGAAATTTTTACTAGAAAAATTAAAATTAAATTAAAGAATGGTATTTCAGTTTGTCTCAAGTCTTCAGTTCTAATGTCCCTAAAACATGTAGTTTTCTCCAAAAAAATCCTCCAGTTCTGGCATGCCCATTATCTTAGTAATCCAGGCATCTGAATGTTTACCACGTGTGCACATTATGCTAAAGCAACTTTTGTTTTGGTTGAGGTGGTTTCACACTGTAGCTCGGGCTGACCTCCATTTCATGGCCATCCCCCTGCCACGGCCTCCCAAATGCAAGAATGTACCATACCTGGAAAATTGATCATTCTTGTTTCAAGTAAAAATGGTGCTCTGAGAAAAGTTAATTCAGTTTGCAACTCTATTGCTTCAGTATCTTAGTCATCATCCTAACTACTACGTGCAAACTTTCCATTTCATCACTCACATTAAAAAGCAAGTACTCAGGGATCCACAATTAACAAATAATTTTAATATTTTTATAAGACCATTCTTAAATGAAAATGGATTTTTCTTGCAGCTTATACGATAGTTGTGTGGCAGTGAAAAATGACTAGATTGATACTTCTTGAATTTGTACTAAGGTGCCTACAGTTTTACTCAGTATTGCCTTTTCACCATCAGTACAAACATCAACATATAATTGTTCAGGATGCATC
>RJWT010032443.1:0-14097 GCA_004365215.1 Cuniculus paca | reverse complement strand
CGCTTGCCAGGCAGGTGCTTAGGCTGCTGAGCTAGATCCCCAGCCCTTTATGAAAATATTTTAAAACTGGCAATACAGTATATGAATACAAGACACAGTGTTGAGGAACTGTATTTGAGGAAGAAAATATTGAACATTTTCGTATCATTGGTAAATAATACCTGGTACTTAGGATATATAATTTCTGTTATATATATATATGTATATATGATGATCAAAATATAATAAATAAAATGAACTATCTTAACAATTTGTCATAATAATGACATAACCTGGCCCCCTTTAAATTGATTTTTGGAAAGATAATGACATTGAAAACCTAAAAATTAAGTTACAAAAAGAATTTAATGTCTTTTTGAACAATCTAGAATAAAAATAATATCCTTTAATTTCCACATGTTCCTGACTTGGAAGGGCACTGAGAAATAATAATAATTTATGAATATAAAAAAGATGAAAATGTGACTCAATATTTCACAATAAGAAACAAATTACAGAAATATATTCTGAACTCATTTAATTCTCACACATTCTGTGATCACCAAAGAAACAGTAATGGCATAGAAGTTTTTAGATGCCTTTACATGGGAAATTAGTTATGAATTTTCAAAGTAAAAATGGTGAAAACACCAATAAATTCAGCACTATTCTGGGATACATATAAATGAGAAATTCTAGCCAGGATGAGGAAATTGTAAATGCTTTCAGACAACCTTAGGATAAATTGTGCCTGAAATATCTCATTTACTTTGATTAGCACTATATCAAAAGATGGAGACAAATTGAATAGAGGACTAAGAAAAGCAGTCTGGTACTAAGGAAATTGATTTATGAAAAATATTATAGGAACAAAATATGTGCAGCTTTGTGAAAAGATGACTAAAGAATGATGACAGCCTATAAATATTTGAAAAGTATAAATATCTAGTAGGAGGAGGAATTATTTAGCATTTTATAAAGAGCTATAATTACAGTTTATGAGGTGAAATTAGACAACCAAGGTTTAAAACATTCAAAACTATCTTACTTGGGCTAACAGGGATGTGGATTTGAAAAGATAAATAATACGACCTTTCAAGTACCTCAGTGTTTATGTCTGGTTTTTAGAAAAGGTAATCAATTTAATGAAGAGAGATGGACATAAAAAGCTTCCATGTAAGTCCAATTAAAACTAGATTATTTTATTTATTTTGTGCATTTCTTTATTCTAAGAGAATCTCAGGTGGCTCATTCAATCACTTGACAACAAAACACAGAAGACAAACAAAATCCATAAATACTTCTCTAACCTAAGATTAATCTTCCTTTTCACTGGACATTCTTACTAGCAGTGAGCAAAACTAATTGGAATTTTGCTTAAACATTACTAAAGGATTGTAACACATTGATTTAGAGTAATTACAGTTATATATCTAATTGAGGTAAAGACAAACGTTGGCTGCCTTACATTAAACAGAATTAAGATTTTATTTGGACTTGACACTAATTACTGCCTCTTTTCTGAACTACTTCCTTCCCTGAAAAATATCTAAACTTCTAGTCACAACCGCTTCCTGTGTCCGTGTTTCATGTCTTGCTGTTTTCTCAAACTCAGTGGACTCCGAATCAAATTCATTTGATAAAGGAAATAAAATTCACTACACACTTCATGTTTGCAAGGTCCTGTGCTGCTGAGCTAGAGATAATATCATGACCATGAGAGGGACCCTATTAGGGAGAGTTCCCAAACTCTGTCTCTTCACTGTGAGTCATTTCTCGAGTTTTCAACTCTCTAGTTCTGCTGTAACACTCAGGCTGGGCATCCAGGAGTAACATAATTTATTGAGAGAATCCTCTCTATAAAAGGAATAAGGTCAGCAGGGTAGGGCAGGAGAAGGAGGTAAATAAGGTTGTGGTCCACATGGGAGTCTAGCTTCAGGCTGATCCTGTGGGCAGCTATGGAGCATAAGTTGTACACTTGAGTTAATCTCACCTTGAGACAGAAGTATTACCCTTTGCACTTCCATGAAAATTAACCACTAACTGTGAAGGTGCTGTGATCACTTACCTCATGTTTTTGTTACCATTCTTTCAATGGATAGTAATTTTCTGGAGAAGGGGCCACCGTGAGCCATTATCAGCTAACTCTGCAAGCAGACAGGAAGTGTATATAGCACCTGGTAAAGGGCATCTGACTGAAACACCATCACACCCCTGACCACTTAGGGGTCATAACTACTATTCCGGTCAAGTCATGACTGATTCTTCACTGACTCTTGAAAATTCTTCCTTCCATTTTCTCTCTCATCTCTTTGCCTTCTCCGTTATTCCCAACTACCACTTTAGTAGTCCAAGCACTTACCAGTTCACATTTAATCTGCAATCATATTTTCCTGACCAACCACAAGAGTTCCAGGGCAAAAAAGCATCACCAGTGGGTGAATTCATTAGGTGGAAACTGGAGTGTCCTTATGGTTGATTGAGTCCCCCAAACAGTAAAGGGCTGGTTCCTAGCCTGTATCATTATTGGAAGGTGGTTGAAACATTAAGAGGCGAGGCATAGTGGGTGGTTTCCGGCCACTGGAAGTGTGACCTTGAAGACAGTTTGGGGCCTTTGGTCCTTTCTTATCTTTCTCATTAGCTTCCTGGCTGCTGTGATGAGCAGCTTCCTCTCCTATGTGTCCCCACCATGACGTACCTTGTCACCACACCCCAAAAGCAATGGGACCACCATCCATGGACTACACTCCAAGATAGTGAATCAACATAAAACTTTTCTCTTTTTAAATTAATTCCACATATTTATGCAAGTTACAGGAAGTTAATTAATATAGGTGAGCTGGAAAACTCATTCTTGGTCTGAAAGGAACTCAGTGTTACAGATCTGATCTTTTTAAAGCCAGACATCTGAATTTTTATGTGACGACTTTTAAATTTTATATATAGTAACTAATTCTACTTTTTCAAAAACATTTTCTCTCTGAAAAAAAGAAAAGCACATCTCCATGTCAAATATACTCATGACAGTCATTTTGTAAAACTTGGCCATAAACCTAAGACAAGAGATAATATTTAAATAAATAAATATGGTTAAAAGTGAAAGATATTAAGAAAAGCCTCAAAAGTGATGTAGATTAAATACTGTGGGGCTCAGAAACAAGTGAGTAGACCCTGAACCCTCATTACTAAGGACATTGTCTTTATTCAGGTTCCCACCTTTCATCCAGCACAGTGAGTGGTACACAGAAATCCTAAGTGAATGTTCAGATGAACAAAGGCACAAACAAGGAATGTATATCCTTGCCATGACAGGGCCCTGTCATGTATACCCTTGCCAGCAGGGTCCTGAGAGAGGGATACAGGATATTTAGCAAAAAAACTACACAAATAGAAAAAAGCTGGGACCTGGTGGGACCTGACCTGTCTGATGGAGGGGTAGCAATAACCCAGCACAGTCTGGGTCTTTACTTATACACAGTAAAAATGGGGGGAGCTCAGAATGAGACCAAAAGTGCAAGGTCTCAGTGTTTTTGCTGAGAACACTGAAAGCAAAACATTCTCAGAGCCATCAGTGCTATAGTTAACAGGGAGGAACACCAAGGCTGTCGACAGGCCAACGCGATAGAAGTCAGTTTGTTTATATGTCTGCCTCTGGCATTTCATGTTTCTGGGACTGACTTTGCTCTAGTCCCAAGGAGTTCACCGACCTCTGGCTGAGCTACAGCTCAGCTGCTCCCCACATACCCTCCACGCTATTGGGAGTGCAAAGCAGCAAGGACACAGTCCACAGCACAAAGTTGAAGCCATCACCCATCTCTTCTGGATTCTGCCAGAGTCACAAACACAGGTCCCCTCTCCTCTCAGCTCCTCCCCCACCACAGAAACCATGGATTCCTGCACTATGAAACACTGTGCTCAAGTCCGCAGGCAGCAGCAACAAACAAAAATGAAATCAGAATTAATGTTCTATACTAAACCAACTTTGGTGAGTCTATCTATGTGGTGAGTGGCAGGGTGCATGCGTGTGGCCACTGCACATCCCAGCCTCCATCAGCAGTTCCAGGTATCCCCCAACATACCCAGGATGAGAAGCTCTTTGTTTTGATGCCACAGACTCCTGAATTCCAGATCTTCTTAGAGGACCTAATTCAGAAGCAGCTCTTGAAGTCACTGCAAAACGAGTGACCATAGACCACAGTTCACCATCGCCTCTCTTCCAGGGCTCTCTTCCACAGCCACTGCTATCATCTCAGCCTCGCCTGCACCTGTGGGAGGGACCTGAGCTTCCCAAAGACCTTTCCAGGAAAGCTAAGCAGAGTTGAGGCTAGGAATGCACCATGCCCCATTGGCTGCTTCCAGATCTCGAGCCTTTTCCAGAATAATTCAGATAATCCTTGTATGTACCTTTCCCACCAAAAGGGACTTGCTCTGGAGCACTTTGCAGTGACATGTGTCTCATCCTAACTGGCAGCTTCACTTGTGGCTTCTCCACTCAGTGGACTCATCCGTTTATGCAAGGACTTCTTTCTCTAGGAGTCTCTATTTTCCAGAGTTTGAGTAGGAGAGAATCCCTACATTCTGGAATCTCAAATGTCTCTGCTTTTGCAGGAGGCGTTTGGGGCTCTCCACTAACCTGAGTCAGATTACTAAATCCTGAGTATAAATGTAATTTGTGTTGTGCTGGCTATTTGAACAGCACCATATAGCTCTTTTGTCTGCTGCTTTGTATTTTAAAAAAAAACATTCGCTCATTACACAATTGAAATTCTTTTCTCTATTTGCAGAATTGGCTTTTGATGAATTTGCCTTTTGCTAATTGTTCTTCGGCTACCTTCCTTCCTATGTGCTTCACAAAATACCAATTCACCATTTGCATGTACCTGGCACAACTCCAATCATAGATGGATACACTTTTCTGCCTGTGTTGCTTTCATCTGACTGAGTGATGAAAAAAAAAAATTACACAATAAACCCAGCACTAGCCTGCCCACTTTTTGGTTGTCTTCCAACAGGGATCTCTTTGCAGAGGAGTTAGAAGCTTTCAGGAAAAGAACTTCCCCAAATCCCAAATCTGCACCTGGTTCCCACCTTACAGCCTCTGTAGCCTCTACTCAGATGTTTGCTGCTGCAAGAGAAAAGGTCCTGTCAGGGGGCTCCCTGTTACTGCTTCTGGTCTGTTCTGCTCCCTTCCCCCAAGGAACCTGGTACAGTTCACAAGTCTTCTTGTGGTGTCCTCCTGTGCCTTCTCTGTGCCCTTACTGCAACACTGCTTTTATCACTTCTGTGATCCTGTCCTAGGTTCCCCACTTCACTCTTCATTAAAAGCTATCTCAAAGTAATCCAGCCAGTTCCTGTGGTTTAATCTGCCTCCTGTATGCTGATAGCTTTTAAAATGATTTTTATAAGTATGTTTACAGAAGTGAGATAGGCACAAGGAACAAAAGTTCAGGAAGTTTATGAAAAAACTCCCCCGGTACAATAATTCCCTACCCAGAGCCCCAGCCTAAGAGGAAGCCCCCTCTTTTCACCATTGCTGTCTTTATGTTGTTAGCTCCACTGCCTCAAGTAGGAGGCTTCTGCTCTTGTTTCATGATTTTTCACAGCTCAACCATGTCTACTGTCTTCCAAGTGTGAAAGGTTGTGGTAGAAAATTGCTCCATGACGTCACTCCTACACGCTCACAAGTTGCATACTGATTGGTGCAGAAAGGGTTCTCAGGAGCAACAAGGAGTCCCCACTGGAGGAGGCAGAAGAGGGTGCAGCAGCAAGAGGAAAATGCTGTCAGGATGTGGAGTTAGGTGACACAAGGGGCCAAAGGTGACAAAGGTGACTGACACACCGGGCCCCTCTGCAGAAGCAGCCACAGAGGCAGTGACCTGACACCATCACCCTGGGGCCAGCACCTGTAGCTGCCGGACTTGGTCACTGCCTCTCTGTGGTGCCGAGTAAACCGAATTCCATGCAACTCATATTTCAGCAGCTTTGGGGAATTTCCTTCTGGTCCTTCTATTTTTTCATTTCAATCATTCACATTTTTTACTTAAGGTAAAAATACATTCTCGATTAACCATAAGAACATTAGATTTTTAAAGTTTTCTTCTGATTGAAATTTCAGCTCTGCTATGGTTTTGTGACTTGGGGGAACTTGTCTGTGACCTAGTTTGGTGAACTTAGGACATGGTACCCCCCCAGAATGACATTTGGTACACCGATTGAGAAAATATCAGAAGTAGCTGGAAGGTTTCTCTGACCTACCCTGTCTTCTTTTGAAGCAGATTATAAAACCTCATAGAGATGTTCTTATCTTTCGCTGAAGCAGGTCATAAGATCATCAAGTGAGAGGTGCCCTCCCCATACCCAGAGGAAAGAAATGTCCTTCTCTCTGAAGACCAAAGGACACAGACAGGAATCTGAAAACACAGGACTTACCAGGAGTTGCCAGTGTACTGTGCTTACCTCCGACTGGACTCCCTACCATATTTCCCCACAATCACCCACTTTGTCAAGCCTCCTACAAAAACCCAGTTTAACAACTCTTTTGAATCTTTTTTTTTTTAAATAAAGGATCCTGTCTCTCACATGACGTTTATATGAAATAAATTTGTGTCAACTCTCTCGTTCATCTATCTTCTGTTACTGGGTCCTGAGTCATGAACCTAAGTAGTAAAGGAGAAAGTATATTTTTCCTTCTCTAAAATTTCTCCCTCTCTCCCTCCCTCCCTTCCTTCTTTCTTTTTCATCTTTGTTTTTTGTTTCTTTTACCTTTTTGCTTCAGAAAAATACAAGATACTTATTACAAAAAATGTCAAGTTACCAGTTTGTTAAGCTTTAAAAAACTATGAATTTATAACAAAAAACTATATATTTTTGTTACTGAAGTTAAGTTTCCTTTAAAGTCTTAAAGTTTCAAAATTTTCTTTAAAAAATCACTGATTGTCTATGATTGACAGCAAAACTTCAAAATGTTCTGTGAATTTAAATGAAATAACATATGTAGTATAAACCTTTACATTTAAATAAATTTTACATCAATAATGGATTGCACATACACTTAATACCCTCAGTACATATAGGAAATACGAATAGAAGTACCACAACAATACCATAATCAGTCTGATTGGGTTAGTGCTATTTAAAGAACATGTTTAGTAATTATTTCTCACAAAATAATTGAATATGTTACAATTCTTATCAACCAAATGAAAATATGGAGCTGTGTCTTAATTTCCTTACTTGTTCAATGGAACAGAAGAATGCTTACTTTATACCACCATTATGATGAGCAAACTTATTGTATGTAAACTTAGAACAGTTCATAGCTCAGATTATCTCTAGTTTCTCAAGTCAATTTTTTTATTCTTGATAACAATGTTGGCATCTCGCATATTCTTCTCCTTAGTTGTCCATCCATGTTTTAAAAAGAAGATTTGAGCCTCCAGAGTTTCCTCTGCTACTGTATGTATAGGATGATAGTCCTTCTGCACTAACAAGAAGAGTTTAGTTTAGTTTTGCTTTGTTTACAAATCTCTGGCAACTTGAGTTATAACAAATAACGAATTGATGACAAAATAAAAAGAATGACTTGGCTGAAACATTGTATTACTTTTTGTTAGTGTCATTCATCTGAACTCAAAAATGGTTGGTATACATTAGTAATATCATTTACTTTTATTATGACCTTTGTAAATGTTTATTGACTATCATCTATTTTTAAAGAGACATAATATAATTTAACCATTTAATCTGAAATTAATATTCTGTGTCAGTCAATTTTTATTGATGTGTGCAAATACTTGAAAAAAATCTACATTTTCCGTTTAGGAAAAAGTACAGCTCACTGCCAATATTCATTTTTCAGTAATCAAGAACTATTATATTTTGTTCACAGAAATACCACTAATAAAAACAGGATGATAAGGACCGGGGATTTAGCTCGGTGGCATACGCACCTGCCTGGCACGAGGTCGTGAGTTTGATCCCTGGTACTGCAAAAAAAAAAAAACAAAAAAACCAGAATGATATAAAGAGAATGATGTCTTTGTTTCCAAAGAATCTCAATATGCTACAGTGATATGAAAATAGTAACATAGTTGGGTGCTTTCTGGAAAACTTTGGGGAGAAGGTAGACTGTAATTCATGCATTTTCTTGGGATAAATGCAGCGGGCAAAAGGAAAATTCTAAAGGAGGAAATACCTATTTTTTTGTCTCACATTTGCAGAGGTTTCAGTTCACAGTAAGTCATATCTATTGCATTAGATGTGTCAAGGCAGGGAAAGCAGGTGAGTCAGAGAGGAAGGGAACACTGAACATATACAGTGATCAAGGTCATGTGCCAATGAGGCACTCTCTTCCCTGAGGCTCTATCTGCTGTTTCCACCCACCAAATTATGATCTCATCAGTGGATTAACCCATGGACTAAGTCAGAGCCCTTGTGATTCAATCACATCACAAAAGGATATCAACAATCATGACTTCAACACAACGAACCTTTTGGGGGTGTATCATATCCAAACCATAGCATGTGTCTTCTCTTAAAGTGTATACATGCTAAACTAAAATGAGGCATGCATAGCAGCATTGTATCTATAAAATCAAGACTGTTCAAATTGTATTAATACCGTAAACAATAACTATAAACAAATAGTAAAGAGTAAACATATTGATATTTGAGCTCAAAAATTTTTACTGTGAATTTTTTTTTCCATTTTAAAACACTTTATATTTTGGATGGTTTTAAAGATTTTTGTTAGCAATATATATTGAATATAGTTATCATGGGGAGTTGTTATATACACATATTGCATCCTAGTTCTTCTTATTTTATTTTCCTCTTTTCCCACATCCTTAGATCCCGTTCCCATGTACAAACATGTACCTCCTTATTTCCTGCCCTCTGTATTTTATTTTGCTCTTTAAATTATTTATACTTTTCATATAAAAACCCATGAGATATTTGACCTTCTGTGTCTGATTTATTTTGCTTAACCTCAAGGTGTATTCATTTTCCTATAAATGACTCTACTGGTTTCTTCTTTATGGCTGAATTGTACTCCATTGTGTATACATACCACATTTTATTTATCTGTTCATCTGTTGATAGGCATGAAAACAGTTCCCAAGAGTTAGCTATTGTGAGTTGCATTGCTGTCAATAAAGGTATACATGTATCACTATAATAATGTCTATAATATGAAGATACCCAGAAGAAGTACAGCTGAGTTAAATGGAATTTTTATTATTAGAGTTTTCAGGAATCTCTATGCTTGTTTCCATAATGGTTGTGCTTTATTACTACCAACATTGTAGAAAGGTTCTTTTCCCCTACAATTTTCTCAACACTTGTTATTTTTTTAGTATGTGATGATGGCCATTCTTTCTGGAATAAGATGGGATCTCTGTTGTTTTGATTTTCATTTCTCTTATAGATAAAGTTGCTGAACATATTTTTCATTTACTTATTGACTATTTGTACTTTCTCTGATAAAGTCTCTTCAATTAACTTTTTTATTTCATTTTTTTATTTGAGAAGTCTAAATTTTTGATTTCTTTATATATTGTACTTATTAGTCCTCTGTCTGACAAACAGCTGGAAAAAAATTTTTTTCCTATTCTGAAAGTTGTCTCTTTACTCTGTTGGTTGTTTCCTTTGCTGTGCAGAAGCTTTTCAATAGTATAATCCCGTTCATTGATTCTTGATGTTATTTCTTATGCAATTGGAGTTCTGTTCAGAAAGTCCTTGCCTGTGCTTATGTTTTTCCCTAATTTATCTTTCAGCAACTCAGTGCCTTTGTTTTAATATCTAGGTCTTTTATACATTTTAATTTGATTTGACTAAAGGGAGAGAGATATGGTTCTAGATTCATCCCTCTGCATATGAATAACCTGTTTTCCCAGCACCATTTATTAAACAGCCTATCTTTTCTCCAGCATGTTTTTGACCCCTTTGTCAAAGATCAGATGGCTGAATGTGACTAGGGTTGTTACTGTATCCTCTATTTTGTTCAACTGGTATTGATCTGCATGTTGTTTTTTTGCCAGTACTTCACTGTTTTTATCACTATAGGGATGTGAAAGAACTTTAAATGTGGGATTGCAATGTCTCCTGCTTTGCTCTTTTTGCTAAGAACTGATTTGGCTATTTTGAGTCTCTTCTGGTTCCACACAAATTTTAGGATTGTAGTTTTCTCAGTACATAAAGAATGTTGTTTGGATTCTGATTCAGATTGCATTAAATCTATATGTCAGGTTGGTAATATGGTCATTTTGATAATACTGGTTTTGCCTATCCAGGAATGGAGCATGTTTTTCCGTTTTATGATACCCTCTTTAAACTTTTTTTTCTCAGAATACTATAGTTATCTTTCACTTCCCTTGTATTTAATTCTTTAAACCCTTGTGAATGGGATTGTTTACTTAATTTCTTTGTCAGAGTATTCCTTATTAGTGTACAAGAACAATATTGATTTTTGTGTGGTGATTTTGTATTCAGCCAGTTTGTTGAACTGTTTAGTAGTCCTAGGAGTCTTTGGAGGGAGTTTTTTGTGGTCTTACATGTAAAGAATCATGTCATCTCTGAACAAGGACAGTTTAACGTATTTTTTTGCTATACATTTCCCTTTTGTTTCTTTTTCTAGTCTGTTGATCTGGCTAAGCTTTTGAATACTGTCTTAGTTACTTTTCTCTCATTGCTGAGACAAATACACACTGCCAAAAATGAAGGAAAGAAAGGTTTATTTAGCTCACAGTTTGTGGAGGTTTCTATCCATAATCAGTTGGCTTCAAGGTGGTGGAAGACAGCAAAATCAGTCAGAGCAAAAAGTGGGGAGAACAAGCCTCTTTTCCTCCCTTATAGTGCATGCAGGCTATTTGCGCTTGGTGGGTGCAGCACTCACATTGTCCTTGTGCTCTCCTCTTGCACAGGCTCAGGATGTTTACAAAGTGAGGACTTTGGCCCCCTGCTGAGTTATTTAGTTAAATTTCTAAACTTCTCAAGTTGACACAATGAGCAATATCCTAAATGTATCCTAGGATACAGAACTCCTGAGTTACTTAGTTAAGCTTCTGGACTTCTCAAATTGATGCAATGTATCAACCATTACAATTCACCCCTTGTCAACTTGGAAACATTTCTTTAAACTTGTTTCCAGATACAAAGATATATTTATTTTTATCATTTTACAACTTGAAAATTATTGTAGGTTTAACAATCCTTAAGAACCAGTATTGTCCATCAACTACATGGTACATTAGAATTATAACGTTTTATCCTTGTCCCCTCCATGACTCATTTATATCCCTTTATGCCAAGGGCATTTAGTCCATCTTTAAGAGTTGACAAATTCCTAACAGTTTCAGCATTGCTGAAAAGTCAAAGTCCCAAGTCTCCTCCAAGATCTAAGGCAAACTCTTAGCTGCATACCCCTGTACAAATGAAAAGAATGTTAAACACTTCCAACATTCAATGGTACAAGATAAACGTTTTCATTCCAAAAGTTACAGACAGGGGAATACAAAGGATTGGGACCAAAACTCAGCAAGGCAAACATTAAGTTTTGTAGTTCTCTATGCAGCATCTGAAGCAATTTTTGGCAAATTGTAAGCTCTAAAGGACTTGGAAGGCTCCACCCTTACAGCACTTCCGGTGGTTATAGTTCCCATGGCTTTTTGGAGGGCCTGTTTTGTTCCTTCTTTGTAGCTTTCCACAGGTGATCCATGTTCCTGGCTTTTTTAAACTTCTGGGGTCTCCACTGTATCTTTGGTTTCACTCTCATAGTTTTACATACTGCCTTCTCAAGAACACACTGTTTGGCCCCCCCAGGGCTTCTGAAATTGGGGTGGAAGCTTTTTTAAACTCATAACTCTTGTATTTTGTATGTGCCTAAAACTGTCTCATGTGGATGATGCCAAGGTCTGCTACCAGCTGGAGCAGTAGCCAGGTTTCCCTCTCTCTTGGCTGGAGGAGTTGAGTGCCTGGGTACTATATTGAATAGGAGTGGAGAGAGTGCAAACCCTTGTCTCTGTACTCATTTTAGAGCAAAAGTTTTCAGTTTTTTCCAATTTAGTGTAACATTGGCAATAGGCTTGTCATAAGTGGCTTTTATCAGTTCAAGTTAAGGTTCATCTGTACCTATTTTCTGTAGCATTTTTATCATGAAACGATGTTGGATTTTGTCAAGAGCTTTTTCTGCATCTATTGAGATGATCATAAGATTTTTGTCCTTGCTTCTGTTTGTATGATATATTTATTGATTTGCATGTGTTGAACCATCCTTGTATCCTTAGGATGAAGCCAACTTGATCATGATGTGTTATATTTTTTAATGATTCATTGCCTTTGTGTACCAGTATCTAGTTGAGGATTTTTCCATTTATATTCATTAAGAAGATTGGCTTGTCATTTTTTTTCTTTCTTAAGATTCTTTCTTTCTTTCTTTTGGTTATTGTTAAGTCATTGTTTAATTTTGGTACCAGGGTAATGCTGGCTTCCAGGAATAAGTCTAGCAGTACCCTTTCCTTTTCAATTTCATTGCAGTGTTTAAGGATCAGTGGCATTAGATCTTTGCTGAAGTTCTAATAAAATTCTGTGGTGAAGCTATTAGGTCTTCGGCTTTGTCGGTAGGTTTTTTATTATTGCCTCAATTTCATTGCCTGTTATTGGACTGTTGAAGGTTTTTATATCTTCTTGGTTCAATTTCGATAATTCATATGTGTTCCAGGAATCTCTCCATTTTGCCTAGGTTCTCCAATTCACTGAAATGAAAGTTTTTGAAGTAACTTCTTATAATCCTCTGAGTTTTATTGGAGTCTGTTATGATTTTCCTTTTTTTCATTTCTAAGTGCATTGATATAGGTTTTTTCCCCTCCATTTTTAGATAAGTTTTGTTAAGGGTTTATTAATCTTGTTTTAGCCTTTCAAGGGACAGACTATTTCATTGATCCTTTGTAATTTTTTTACTATTAATTTCCACTCTGATGTTTGTAATTTACAGATTTCAGGCTGGCCTTGAACTCACTATGCAGCCCAGGCTGGCCTCTAACTCACAGGCATCCTCCTAGCTCAGGTCCCCAAATACTGAGATTACAGGTATTAATGGTTGATCATTATAATTTCTTTCCTTCTATTAGTTTCAGATTTGGATCTCTCATTTTTCTAGAAACTTGAGATGCATTGTTAGGTTATTTTGGGGGGATTGCTCAATTCTCTTAATGTGCACATTCACAGCTATAAACTTCCTTCTTAGAACTGCTTTTATTGTGTCCCTTAGATTTTGGCATGTAGTGCTTCTATTATCAAGTGATTCTAGAAAACTTTTAATTTCTTCATTGCCTTTTTTCTGTGGTCAACTGACTATTGCATAATATACTGTTTAATATCCATGTGTTTGTGTAACTGCTCTGGGGTTGCTATTAATTTCTAGCTTTGTTCCACTATGATCTGATAGTGTACAAAAGATTATTTCAATTCTTTTGTGTGGATTTAGGTATGCTTTATGGCCTAAGATATTGTTTATTTTGCAAAAACTTCAATGGTCTACTAAGAAAAATGTGTATGCTGCTTTTGGAAGAAACAAAATATCTATTAAGTTCCTTTGTTCAAGGATATGGTTTAACTGACATTTCTTTGTTAATTTTTTTATCTGACTGACCCATCTGATTGTGAGAGTAGAGTGTTTGAGTTTCCCATTATGACAGGATGTGCATCTATCTGTCCTTTTACATCCAGTAAGTTTTGTCTTATGAAATTGAGTGTGCCATCATTTGGTGTATACATATAGTGGTGCCACCGTTCATGAACTTAATTCATTCCATAGTTCTGAGGAAGATGGCTGCATTCATATTTATGTGGGAAAGATGCTACAGTCTTGTTTGTCACCAATGCAGAATTCATGAATGATGAGAAATTTTGCCAAATGCTTCTGTTTGGGAACTGAATTGTTTGCAAACAGAAACATCTGTGAACTGAGGTGTTACTGTATTGTCATCTCTTCTTGAATCGTTCCCTTTACCAGTATATAGTGGCCATTTTTATATCTTCTGACCACTTTTTATTTGAAGACAGCTACTTCTGCTTGCTTTTGGGCTCTGGTTGCATGGGGTATCATTTTCCATCCTTTCA
>RJWT010032442.1:0-14113 GCA_004365215.1 Cuniculus paca | reverse complement strand
AAGAGTTGGAAGTAGCAGGAAGGGATGAAAAAACAATGAAAACGTGTTATGTACAAGTACCAACATCATGTAATAAATATAATCAGTATGTATTGCAAACGTGTACTAATAAAAGTAAAAATAAATAAAAAAGCAGCTTCTTAACTAAGCAAGATGTTCTATAATAATAAAATTAAACTTAAAACTCTGAAAAAAAAAAGTCAGTTTTTAAGAGATACACCAGTTTTTTCCAAAAGTTTTGGTTTGGACTTGGTAGTGAAGTTTTAATCAGAAATGTGGAAACATTAGGCTGTGGCTAAAGGCTTCTAGTACGTGCAGAATAGAAGTGGTAAAGTTGGCATCCTCACCTTGTTCTTGAATTTAGAGGAAAAGTTAGTAGCTGAGTAGTTGAGTACGATGTTATCTGTGGACTTGTCATATATGGTTTTCATATATTCATTCTGCATCTAATTTGTTGAGCATTTTCATCATGAAACCAGATTGAATTTTGTTCTGTGATTTTTGTGACTCTATTGGAATGATCAGATGATTTTTATCTTTTATTCTGTGAATATTTTCTATCACATGTCTTTTTAATAGGTTGTCAATTAAGTTTGATAATATTTTACTGAAGATTTTTCTTCTATGTTTATTAGGAATTTTGGCCTATATTTTTTTCTTACAATATATTGTTTTAATCAGGAAAATTCCAGCCTCATAGCATGAGTTTAGAAGTGTTTCCATCTTCAGTTTTTTGGAATAGTTTGAGATAGATTGGCACTTTTGTGTTTAAAAAATGTTTGGCAAAATTCACCATGAACCCATCTGGCTCTAAGTTTTTCATTCTTTGGGAGTTTTTTGATTGTTGATTCAATTTCCTTGTTATTGGTTTGCTCAGATTTTCATATTTCAGTCTTGTTAAGTTGCATGTATCTAGGAATTTATGCATTTCTGCTAGTTAAATCACTTAGCTGGCATAACTGTTCATAGTAGTTCTGTATGATTCTTTTTATTTTTGTGGCATTAGCTGTAATAGCTCCTCTTTTATTTTTAGTTTTACTTGTTTAACTTTTCCTTTGTTCTTAGTCTAGTTATAGTTTGTCACTTTGGCTTATCTTCTCCAAAAGACCAGTTTTTACAGTCATTTCTTTTTCTACTCTTTTTCTAGGTTCTATTTCATTTATTCCCTGATCTCTATTATTTTCTTTCTGCTAACATTGGACTTAGTTTGTTTTTCTTTTTCTACTTTTCTGATGTGTAATGTTATTCTGTTGATTTGAGGTTTTTCTTTTTTTCTCATTGTAGGCAATTATCACTATAAATTTTTCTCCTAGAACTTCTTTTGCTGTTCCCATAAGTTTGGATATGTGGCATTTTAATTTTTATTTTTTCTCAGAATATTTATAATCTCCATTTTGAGTTCTTCTGTGGTCTATTGTTTTATAGGAACATAGTATTTAAATTCTACATAATTGTGAGTTCTTCAATTTTCTTCCCATTTTTATTTCTTGCTTCATATTATTGTGGTCAGAGAAGATAAACAATATGAATGCAGTCTTTCAAAATCTGCTAAGACTTGTCTTGGTCTAACATAGGATCTACCCTGGAGAATGTTCTGTGTGCACTTGAGAAGAATATGCTACCCTAACACTCTGGGGTGGAATGTTCTGTATATTACTTGTAGGTCTGTTTGTCTAAAATGATGTTCAAGTTTTCTGCTTCCTTTTTGACTTTCTGTGTAGATGAACTTTCCACTGTTGAAAGTAGAGTATTGAAATTTCTTACTGTTGTTTTATGGGGGTCTATTTCACCCTTTATGTCATTTAGTATTTGCTTTGTATATTTAGAGGCTCTTAAATTTTATATGTATAAGTGGAAGTATTTCCTCCTTAACTTTTGTTTGAAATGGCTTGGCACTTACATCTCTTATGTATGTATGTGAGAAGCAATTGAAAAAGGTGGTACACAAATAAAAAAAAAATTGCAGTAATAAAAGACATGCTGCCATTAATCTCCCTCAAAATACTCCCTCCTCATTGCAAACACACTTATCCAATCATTTTTGCTACTATGTGAGGCAGTTCATGGAGTAAATCTGTTTGAAACAAGGGGAATATTTTGAGGGGGGATTAATGACAATTTTTTTCTACTGTAATAGTTTCTTAAAAATTTAAGCATTCACCATATTTTTAGATCACACACATAATATATATACTATTATATATTAATAGTACATATAATATTATACATTATTGTTGAATTTGATTCTCTATCACTATATAAAAATTTTGTACCTTATGACAGTTTTTTTTCATTTAAAATCTGTTTAGTCTGCATAAGACTATCCATTCCTGCTATCTTTTGATTATCATTTGAATTAGACATTCTTTGCAAACTTTCATTTTCATCCTATATGAGTCCTTAAACTGAATCTCCTCTGGGCACCAGGTCGTTGGGTATTATTTTTTTTTTCTAATCCAGCTACTCGGTATCTTTACAGTTGCAAATTTAATCTATTTACATTTGAAGTAATTATGGATAGGTGAGGAGTTATTGCTGTTACTATGTTAGGAATGTTTTATAGTTCCTTTTCTGCTTTTTTTCTCTCTAGTTGTCTTTCTTTGTGATGTGACCATTTTCCTGTAATGGTAAACTTTGATTCCTTTTTCTTCACAGTTTTTGTATCTACTGTTGATGTTTTTTCTTTATTTGTGTTTACCATGGGGGTTGTAAAACCTTTTTATAAGTATAATAAACTATTTTATGCTGCTAACCACTTCACTTGGATACAAAATCTAATTTTTCTTGCCTTCCTTCCATGGTTCATATTGTTAGTGTTACAATTTACAACTTCATGCTATGAATTAATTAACAAACTAATGCTGTTATAGTTACTGCTTTTGTCTTTTAAGTTTTATTCTTCAGTTGAAAATGATTTATGCACCAAATTACAATGACATTCTATATTTAGTTATATATTTACGTTTAGTGAGGTTTATACTTTCGTACTTTTCATGCTGCTAATTTGTGTCCTTTCACTTCAGCTTTAAAAATTCCCTTTAGTACTTTCTGAAGAACATGTTCAATGGTGTTAGTCAATTCATGTTGCTCTTTGTCTAAAGTACCATTAACTGAATAGTTTACAAACAACAGTAATTTATTGTAGAAGATAGTAAGTCTAGGATTGCGTGGCAAAAGGAATTGGTGTCTAGTGAAGCTTGATTTTTGCTTTACAGATGGTGCCTTCTTGCATCCTTAGCTAATGGAAGGGGAAACAAATTCTCTAAAGACTCTTTTACAGGAGCAATAATACCATCCCTGAAGATTCTGCTGTCTTTGTCAGTGGACTATGCTTGTGTGTGTCTGTTCATTTTTTATAATATAATACAGTGACAACTGTTCTTGTTGGGTTTTTGTTTGAATAGAATATTTCTCTTCATCCTATTTCCTCAGTCTATGTGTCTTTAAAAGTGAAGTGAGTCCTATGTAGTTGTTTTTAAGAATAATTTATTTTGACATCATATGTTCTTTGGAGATTTACTACACATACATTTAATTTAATTATTGATGGGTAAGGGCATACTACTGTCATTTTATAATTTGCTTTGTGGTTGTTTATATATTCTTGGTCCTTTTTCTCATTCTGTCTTCCTTTGTAGTTCAGTGATTTTCTGTAGTGGTATGGTTTGGTTCCTTTCTTCTCTGTTAGTGTATCTACTGTAGAGATTTGCTTTGTGATTACCATGAAGATTAAATAAAACATAACAGGATATTTTAGGCTGATACTAGCTTAAGTCTGATTGCATAGAAAAAACTTACAATTTTACTTCTCCCCTATTTGTGATTTTGATGTCAAAATTCACATCCTTTTGTAGTTGATATCCCTTAAAAAATAACTGTAGCAATAGTTGTTTTAATAGTTCTGTGTTTTATTCCTGATACTACAAATAAAAAGTGTTCTATATACCAATAATATAATAGTAGAGCATCCTGAACATGTATTCATTATATCACTGATTTTGTACTTTTATGTTTTATGTTACTAGTTCATTTCTGCTTCAAGAAATGTTTGCAGCTGCTGTAAGGCAGAGGTAGTGGTGATGAATACCCTTAACTTTTGTTCCTTTGGTAAATGTTTTAATTTTGCCAAATTTTTTGAATGACAGTTTTGTCATTGGAAGCATTCCTGGTTGACAGTTATTTTTTCTTTAGCATTTTAAATATATTATTACATTCTTTTCTGGATTTCTGCTAAGAAATCCACTGTTAACCATATTATGACTCCCTTGTGTAGGATATGATTTTTATCTTTTGTTGCCTTGGGATTATTTTTCTTTATTTTTGATAGCTTGATTGTGATGTGTCTTAATGAACTACACTTTGGGTTAAATTTGATCAGAGACCTCTGACTTGACTTTACCAGGATGTTGGCTTCTTTCTCAAAATTTGTGAAATTTTTAGCTAGTATTTATTTAAGTAAATTTTCTGACCATTTTGCCAGTCTCATTCTAGTATCTCTTTCATACCGAACTTAGTTCTCATGATGATGTTACATAATTACTACATGGTATTTTCATTGCTTTTCTTGTTGATCCTTTGCTGAATACTTTGTCTTGTCACTGAGATCACTGATTCTTTCTTCTGTGTGGTTGCATGTGTTGTTTAAACTGTCTATTAAATTTTTCATTTCAGTTATTGTATCTTCATTGAAGATTTCTCTTTTAAATATTTCTATTGACTAGCTTCTTACTTGGTGTATTATTTTCCAAATTTCACTTAAATTACTATCCATAATTTCTTGTGGTTCACTGAATTTTTTAAATAGGAATATTTTGAATTATTTTATAAATCTCCATTTTTAGGGCCCATTATTGAAACTTTATTCATTTTTTGAATTGGTATTATAATTTCAATTTTCTTAATCTTTGGTTTCTTGTATTAGTATCTATGCCTTTGAGGAAGAACCCTTTCTTCTGGCCTTTGAAGGTGTTCTTTATCAGGAATAGACCTTTTCTACTTAGTCTAGCATAGGATACTTGAGATCATCTGTTAATGACTATAGGCAGGCAGAAGTTGGTGTTGGGTTCTCTAGTTATCCTTGGCTGCTTCATTAGGAAACACTAACTAGAGTCTGCTGTCAGAGAAACAAGAGACTCTGGGCTCTGCAGTCAAGTGGAGCTTCTGGGTAGGCAATAAAATCATCTCTGGTTGGGTAGCTCATAAGCTCTGTTTCCTGGTTAGGCATTATCACTGGATTCTGAAATTGGGTAGAGCATCATTTTGGGCTGAGTTTGTATGAAGTCACTGCTCAGGACAGGTAGTTCCAGAGAATATGCTCTAAAGAAATGTATACTTGATGATTCCTTTCACTACTAGGTGAAGACTTGTGGGAGATTCTGGGGTTGATGAGTCATTGTTTGATCTCATAGGTTGAATAGAGCTAGTTGTTATATTCTGCAGAAATAAACAGTGATAGGTGTGTCTGTTTCAGTCTCATTCCTAAGTTCTGGGATTTTTCACAAAGGTGTTCTTGTATATGGATAGTCATTCTTTGATGTTTCCACAGGAAGTTGTGAAGCCCTACACCTCCTATTCTATCAACTTGATAACCTTGGTTTTCGATTGGGGATTTCACTGAGAAGAATTGATATTTTAAAATATTGAATCATTTAATGAAGTAGCATAGAGAGAAACATACGTCCTGGGATTTCATTCATTTTCATTTCCTTTCCTAGAAAGAAAGGACAGCATTGAATAGTGTGGGGGCTGGGTGGTGGATAAGGAATTCTCTTTAGGTGTACTGAAAGCCTTATTACTGAGGCTAAATACATTAAGAACACTGTCAATAGATGGAAGCTAAATTGTTTCTGATGTGAGAAACATGTAGGGGCTTAACAGGATGACTTTAAATAGTGGAATCAGGAGACTATGAACTGCTAAATATAAAACTCTAACTCATTTTTGAGCTATGTTGTTGGGTTTTTTTTAACCTTCAAGCCCTTGATAATATTTCAGTAAAAGTTGTATCTTGGTTTTAGTATTTCCACAGAGAATTTAGAAATAACTTTTGTCTCATACCTGGTAAAGCAATGGAGCTGACCATTTTTTGTTTAGGTCAGTGATTTTGCAATCCAGGGGACATTTGACAATGTCCAGAGACATTGATGTTCGTAATTTGGGTTAAAGGAAAGAGATTGGAAGATTCCAGAGATACAGGGCAAAGGACAATCATTCACAAAAAAGAATTATCTGTTTCAGCATGTCAATAATGCTGAAATTTCTAAGTTATCCTTGGAATTGTTAAAGCAAATTGTGACCTATGTATTTGCAGGAATATATTTTATCATAAATTTTGAAATATAAATTGCAAAATTGACCATCTGCACATGTGCGCATACATACACGCCCACACATATGTACATCAGAAATAATTCTTTGAATTATGTATTGTATCAATGATTTGGTAATGATATTTGGAAATAAATCACATCTTGTCGCATCACTGCATTCAAACATACTATCAAAGCCCAAGCAAAAATTGTGGTCACAAAAAGCAAGACCATCTTTACTGTTTTGTTTCAAGTTAATGTTTGGCTTTTTAAAGCTTTTTTTAAAAAGAACATTATTGATCAAGTTATGGCTTATGTTACATCATGTCAGGACAGTTTGTGTTATTTTTATACATATTGATTTTTAGTGATTGACTGTAGCAATTTCTGCTCCTTCTATAAATTGGTGATAAATATTCCTGAAACAGTTTAGAATTAAAGATAAAATATTCTTTAGAGCAGGAACTTCTAATGAAACCCATTCTTACATTCCAATCAACAGAAGAAGAAAGATTTTTCTTTTCACAGATAGTTACTAGAATTATAAATGTGAGTCTATTTCTTCTTATTTATTGATCAAGTTGATCTATCAATAAACCTGTTCATTTCATGGTCTAATTTTAAGGACATTAGAATAAAAATGCAGCCTTATATTTTCTGCCTCAGTTTCTGTGATTATTGTGATAGCAATGTTAGTGAGGGACTTTTATACTTATTTAGAAATTGAAAAGAATATCTAGAACTAATAAAAGTCTCTTTTTTTGCCTCTCAGCCCTGAGATTTTTTTCAGGATGAGTAGCTCCAAATGCTCTATTAAAGTAGTTAGGGAGGCCATATTGTGACTCTTCTGGTAGTAAAGAAGCTGCTGTCATGTGACAGGTCTCCCATGGATAGCCATTACCTCCTGTCAGTGAGAAATGTGAAGATTAAAAACAGTGTCACCAAACACCGACACCATCTTGTATTTTTTATTTAAGAGCTGCTGAAAGATTTCCTGCTGGCTGATCAAATATGTGAACAGCTGGTTCCTGACCATAATCTGTCACTTGCAGCACATTTCACACTGCCCATTTAAGATCGGCATAGCATCCCTGGGACCTTCAAGTTAGTCAAAGGGGCAGAAGAACTCAAGAGGAAGTACAAAGTTAGCCAAAACCATGAGTAGTCCAAAGACTCATTAAATGGTTTATATCAAGTATGTAGGGTGAAGACAGAGATTCTCAGGCACTCAAACTATTTTTACAAGCCACAAACTATAATTCCTTGGATTGAAGTTGGTTCACTGGGAATCTAAATTTTTTATGAGAGATTAAATGAATTATATGATAGCTTTTTGTCACCTGAATAACACAAACAGTGGTCTGGAGTTTTCAAAAAACAGTGAGTGTCTTAGATAAGCTACCTTATTTATCTAACCGTATCAGAACTTCTCATCTCTTAAGAGATTTATAAGTGAAAAGGAGAATAGTTATTCCATTCTTTTCTTTGATCCAATATTAATCCTAGTCTCCACTATCAATCAGCAATTGGAGTGCCAGTTGGGCTGATATCCTTGTAATAGAAAGTCTCATTTGAATTGATTGATCAGCTGGATAAGTTAGATAAAATGCAGTCTGCTTTTATTCATCTTTCTGTTTAATAATGAGCTGTCTGAAATTTCTACTCCTTTGATATATGTTGTACTCTAATAAAAAGCAATCAGTTGCAGAATTCGCTCAATTCTGTGCTCTTGATTCCTTGATAACATCTAGACTTCCTTGCTTATTATTGTATGGTTAAAATGCTCTTGTTTGAATCAAGTACAGATAGAAGCCTTTTTTAAAATAAAAATTTCCAAAATGTTGGGATCCCATTCCCAGCCAAAATAAAAGTGACCCTTTTTGGCTGCTTTCCCAAAGTCAACCTAGAAAATTGCCATCTACCGTTGCCCAAAATGAGACTGGAAAAGTAGATAAGAGCTCATTTATGAAATGCCTTATTTTGCCAAGATATAATGCTTGGATCCTGTCCTATGTGTCTGTGATCCAGGTGAATTTTTGAAGAGGGCAGTAATGTGATACATTTATGATTGAAACAAAAAATTATAATGATAAAATCTGAAAGCCACTATCCAAAGTAGTCACTGAAGCATCCTGGATAACTGAAAATAAAATCCACCATATTTGAAATCCATACCCAAATTTGTCAAAAGAATATATCATTTTTACAGTATGATACAGTTTCTTTCAACGATAACTGACATTTGAATCCAGAATAGGAGAAACACCTAGGAACACATACTTTACTGAAATCTTATGCTAATTATGCAAATTACCATTTTGTTGTCTACTTTAGTCCACATCTATTTAAGTCCCTGTCACTGATGGAAAAATTTGCTTTATAGAAGAATATGGAGGGATATGGAAACAATAAAATGTGTAATAAATGTTTAATATGATAAATAGGTAAATACATTTAAAGACTCATGTTACATGTATAGGTATAACTTTCAATTAACACTTCTGATATAATTAAAATACCCAAAGATTTGAAAATGCTAATATTTTTCTGTACATGTCTTGCTTCTCCAACAATGCTGTAGGACCTCAAAAGGCAAGGTTCTTTCTTTATACATTTTAATTCTCCTTGTGTACAACACTGTACTTGTACAAGGAGATATGCACAAATTATTTTGGGATTGACAAATTTTTCTTTTTTGTGTTTTTTAAAAAGTGCTAACTCTAAACTAGATGCTATTGAGGACTTAAAAGGGAATAATGGATAACTACTGCCACTTAGATGTTATATTGGTCTCAAACCAAATAACACTGAGAGACACCTGTACTTTATGGTCACACAGCATAGCAGTAACATTGGTCTCTTTCTCTAAAGAGAATATGAGGATATTTAAAACAGCCAAAAGTTTTGAGGGATCATTGTAATCCTAGTGAAATTGTATTTGTATCATATATAGTGCATACTTAAATTTTATTTAAAAATACAGCACAATAGAGTATCCATTTAATATTTAATTAAAGAGTTCATAATAATACATATGATGCAAATTAGAATCTCTGTAAGAATTTGATTCCATAAACATAAAGGGGGATAATTTTCAAGTTGTTTGCCATTATACCTTCTTTCTATATCAAATTAACTCAATTCACCTAAGGGTCCAAGGACAGTTGAAAAGAAGCTTCTAGGGCATTTGAAGCAATTTTACTGAAGGAGAAATTTCCCCATTTACCATCCATCAGGAAAAGGCAAGAATTCTTTGGGTAATTGTTCTCTTTGCTGTTGGTGCAGAGCTAGAATTCACTTAGTTAAGTAAACCTTGAGAGAATTTCAGATCCTTTTTCAAACTGCGCTGGAATTTTTGCTCCCTTTTCCAACCTTATTGGGTTGTGTAATGATAACTTTCAAATGAATCGTTATAATACAGGGACATGTCCTACAAATTTAATAATGGTCACCATGAACAGTAGTATGCAATAAGGTTTCCTCAGCAGGGACATATTCTTTCTGGAAGGGAAATTTAATTATCTAGCTCGACTACTGTGTAATTCAAATGCTAGCTATTGCAGCTCTTTTATGCTACACAATGCTGTTCATGGCAGACAGAAAAGCAATGTCTTTACCACCCCATAGGCAAACTCAGGAAGCTAAACTGCCCAGTGCTTTGCTTATACTCAATTTTTGAATTAATATCCAGCTCTTTAGCCATTCCTCCCTCGTAAACTATGTTTTGAAGAAGAAAACAGTAGGGATTTTAATTATGTAATGATTTTATGCCACTTCTTTCCCTTGCATCTCATCCTCTACTTTTTATAAATGCAGGGGGTTAGAAAAGGAAAATACCATGGGGTCAAACAACTTGGCATACAGGGAAAGACAGATTTACTAAGAAACTCCCCACCGATACCCCTGAAGCAATTAAGAGAGTTCTTTGAGTTTCTGGGAAAAAAATTACTATGTAAACTCAAGGTTGTTGTTATCACCATGCTGGTATTCTAAAGGGTATAATTAGCCCATTGAGACAGCAGTAATTTCACGCGAGGAGATGATAAGGTGGAAAGGGGAAGGTTGGGGAAAAAAAAACAAACCTGCTCCTGCGATGATAGGCAGTGTCCAGCGGTTTTATCTTTGAGACGCTCAGCTTTACCTGGCCATCCTAAATGGTGAGAACAGGAAATGAATGGAGGTCTTAAGATGAACTTGCCCAACCCATTGAACACTAGTTGGGTTGGGTTACTGAAATTCTTAGTTGCTATAGCGAAGGATATGCACAAGTCTGTTATTTTTCTACACATCTCAGCCTTGAGAAGTAGAAAAAGAAATAAATGCAAATTCAAAAGCTGTGGACTCTTAGAAGTACTACTTGAATTCTGCCAGTTCCTTACTGCATGGTCTTAGTTTTGATACATATAAAAGTGGGAGATAAAAAGATAGTTCTTGCCTATTTAGGTGCTTACTGGGATATCATTTCAATTATATGAGATATTAAACTTGAAAGTACTTTATTATTTATAGAGATCTAAAGCCATATGATAATATTTTTACTATTAGCTAAGGAGGAAATGGTACCTAGTATAAAATTAAAGTCTCATGACTCTTAATCCCTGTAGAATGTATATATATAGTCTATCCTTTTTTTGCTGAAGAGACAGTGTGTTAATTTATTTATGTTGGCATTTTTTTTTGTGCATGAATGTTACCCCTTTCTTTAAAAAAAATGCTTACAGAACTTGTAAGTTGCACTTTCTCTAGCTGCTGCAATAAGACCAAAGGACATATACATGTAGGCTTAGACTGTTTTGGATATTACAAATGCTATGTGATTGTAGTATATTTTTGTGTAAAGTAGATGTCAAGGCAAGGAGTAGTTTAACATGTGCCACCAGGATTTGAGAAGCTGGTTTGCTGAGCCTTTTGGCTGTGACAATATTCATGGTTAGACTACACTGTTAATCTGATCATGCCTTTTCCTGATTTAAAGCATACATTGAAAGTTTTCACCCTTAGAAAATAAAATGCGGTATCATTTGTACTGCACAAAGCTCACAGTTGGAATCCTTAACTACTTCAGACACTTTCTGCTTTTTATTTCTCAGTCTTCATTAATAATTTTTTGTAGTTCTTTAAGAAAATATGGCCATTTCATTTTTGGCTTTTTTTGCACATACTGTTTCCTTTGCTGGTCATACTGTTGCTGCTTTGCTTTCCTGGAAAATACCTACTGATTCTTTAAGGACAAGTTCAAGAATCACCAAGTGTTTGAAGGTATATTCTGTGAAGTATACCCACTCTGTGAAGTATTCAGTTTCTCCCACGTGGAATCGTTCTCTGCCTCCTTCCGGCCATGTTGTGCCTTTTACAAAATTTTATTATGACACTATTATTTTAGCTTAGGGGAAGAAAAATTTCCTAAGTCTGAAGATGAGATTCAGGGCAGTTCCTTTCCTTTCATTCAGGAGACAACAAGAGACTTAATAACAGCAAAACAGAAAGCAAGCTACTCCCATCCCCCAACTCTCTACAGTCAGGGTGGTAGAAGGTTCTGTTTCTCACCGCTCCAGGCTGTGTACACACTGATATGGGACAATGTGTTACCCAGGCAAGGGAGGCTCAGCTTCTCTATTAGCACATTTCTGCAGGTACAGTAGCAAAAGAACAGTGTGTCACACTTTGGTAAGTTGCTCTGGGGAGAGTGTAAAAACCATGGGTTGGTATAATTGCTGTTCTTACTGGGATCAGAAAGGGCTTCTGGAGATGAGTCCCATGTGTATGTAGGTAATCCAAGGATCATCTTGTATTATTCTCTATATGTTATCTATGTATCTACATATTCATATTATCCACTCTAATATAATTCAAATGATTTCACTCAATACAGTTCAATAATTTTTATCCTAATAATGTAGAACCTCAAAAGTTTTCAGTTATTATAGATGAGGAGACCTTGTGACCAAAGGAAAAAGCCCCTTGAAGTAACATTTCCTCAAAGGTCCTGGGTCTTTAAGGAGAATTTTCCTGGAAACAGCAACCAATGAAACTGCGTATCTTTATCTCAAATTGGACTGAGTGTATTGGACTGTGCGTATCTTTCAGTTTAGTTCTCAAATTCATTCTTGTAATTCCACCTCTGACAACAGGGTTGATTTTCTAGCCAGGGATATTTCATTTGATTCAAGAGGTGGGTTTGTTTCAAATCCCAGAGGACTAGGAAATACTTCTGGGAAATCATTTCAGTACATCTAAAGCTTTTCATGACACTCTTGTGAAGAAGGGCAGATGCGATTGAGGTTAAGTATTCTGCAGTTCAGGGAAGTCACCCCAAAACTGAAACACTGAGAGAATGCATATTCTTTTTCTGACCCCTCAGCTTTTTATGAAACAAAGAGTTTTATTGAGAATGAATATACAGTTACATGCCTTGTGAGTTTTTGTGACAAAACTGAAGAACTAAGTGTATCCAATTGTTTAAAGTAATGATGGATTTCTACATTGTGCAATGAGAAACTTCAAATGGTTGTATTTTCATGTGAATTATTCAGGTTAAATATTCCACGTTTACCTCCTTGAGAAGGTACAATGGACAATGCCTTCTTGTAATTTAACCTAGAGAGTTGAGAGCAATTTAAGAAGCCTCTGTTCTACAGTTATTTACCTCTGTAGTTGTAAACAATATAGCTGTTCATTGCTGCTTCACAAGGGATGAGTTTCACAGAAAGAATTCTTCTAATCCACCCAAACCAAATATAAATGAAACCTCAGCCTAGTATTACACATTTATGGTGCAAGAGTAAGGTAGCTTCTATAATCTTATGTGTAGGTGGTCAGAAAACTGATTATCCTACCTCCAGATGAAAATTAGGTTGGGTCTGTTATGCTTTGTGCATTCTCTTCTATTTTTGTGTTTTAATTGTTTTTTTATAGCTATCTCTTAGACAATTTCTTCTCTGTAAGCATACTTTAAGAGTAATCCATCCTTTTTCATGCTTTTATTGCCGACTAATGAAGATGACTACGAAGAAACAGCAGCAGCTAAGATGGCCCTCTAGAGTTTGAATTTTAATATTTCTTTTCTTGAGTCACAGGAATTCCAATTTCAGTGTGTCCAAAAATATACTCATCATTATCTTTACCTGATCTTCCAATGAGTTTTCTTGGCTAGGTTTCTTCTTTCAGGAAACAGGACTGGCAATCAACTATTTGACTAGCCAATCAAGTAGGAGCATCACCCTTCCTCCATATGTTTCATGCTATTATCAACCAGCCTATTTCTTACTTTTCCTGAAACAGTGCTATTCAATCTCATTTACAACACTTCATTGAGGAACCTACTACACAGAAGTTTCTCAGTGAATAAATGAGTCAAAATGAAATTCTATTATTTTTTCTCTTCCACCATGTCTTTATTGTTTTTTATTTTAAAGAAAGGAAACAATCGAATGATGATACAGAATTTTGAAACAAGATAATAGAAAATTAACAATGGTTAATATGTTGCATATTGCTATCTTGAAAGTAGTTGCTCAGATTACAAGATATAGGTATGCAAAATTGATCAATGTAAGCACAAACCATTCTTTTCAATCAGCTAACAGAAATTAGTAGTATGATTATCTTAGCTATCCTGTGTGTGTATATATGTAGATATATTTTCCCTTTCTTTTCTCCTTTCCCTCCTTCTAGATGCTCTTTTCTTTTGAGCAGTTTCTTTCCCTTTAACAATATCTATTTTATGTTTTGGATCTTACTCTATCAGTTTGTTACACTAGGGAGACAATATGATATTTACACATGCGAGTCTGATTTATTTCACT
>RJWT010032441.1:0-14116 GCA_004365215.1 Cuniculus paca | reverse complement strand
TCCACATCCTAACAGCACATTCAGCTAGGAATTCATGAAGCATTAATCCATTGATGGGGTGAGTACCCCCATGATATAATCACCTTCCAAAAGCCCCACCTCTGAGCACATGTGTTTTTTGGGGAACACTTTTTATTTAAACCATAATACTGCTTGTAGATGTTATAATCTTACATGTGGAAAACTATAAAGACTCCACAGAAAAGAGCTGCTAGAATTAATAAATTCAGTAATGTTTCAGGATAGAAAAATAAACATAGGAAAACCAATTGCTTTTCTACACACCAACAGCAAACAATCCAAAAAGTAAACTGAGAAGAAAAATCCCATTTGCAAAAGCAATAAATAATAATAATAAGCTTAAGGACATAAAGGACTTATGCACTAAAAACCACACAACATTGATGAAAAACATTAAGGAAAACATAAATATGTGGAAATATATCCAATATTCATTGATTGGAGAATTAGCATTATTAGAGTGTCTTTACTACCTAAAAGAGCTAAGAAGTCAATGTTATCTCCATCAAAATCTCAATGACAGTTCTTATACATATAGGGAAAGAACAATCTTAAAATTCATGTGGAACCCATGAAGATCTAGAATAGTCAATGTAATGTTGAGAAAGAAGAGAAAATTGAAGGCATCAGTTAAGGGGTACGGTTAGAGTTAGGTTTAGTGTTAGGAATAGGATTAGGGTTGCTACTTGACTTCAAAATATACTACCAAACTACAGTGAATAAAAAATGGTACTGGCATAAAGACAGACATATAAACCAATACAACAGAATAAAGAGCCTAGAAATAAATCCATGGATACATTGTAAACTTGTCTTTGACAAGAACATCAAGACTAGATACAGGGAAAGATAGTCTTCTTAACAAATGCTAGACAACCTGGATGTCTGTGTGCAAAAGAATTAAATTCAACTCCTGTGTTACCCTATGTATAGAAATGAACTCAAAATAATTTAAAGACTTAGGTACAAGATATGAAGCTATAAAACTTCAAGAAAAAAAAAACACAAGAGTTTTTCCTCTAGAAGAAAACAACTTGTTGACAACATCTCATTTACTACAAGGAAGTCAAAATTTTGGGAAAGTGAATTACTTACCAAACTAATTGTACTCAGAGAGCAGTACTTACTTGTATAGATGTAATCAAATCATGGAACTGATGTTTAGCTTGTAGATTTCCTATCCTGGGCACTGCCAATATAGTAATGGAACAATAGACAATCTCATGGAGTTAAGAAGTTTGTAACTAAAGAGTTGGACAGTAGATAAACAAATAGGTAAATGATAGAGGCCAACAAGAAGGGAATACATGCTGTGGCGTGGAATAGTCAGCATTTAGTAGAGTGACCTAAGTAGTCCTCGCAAGAAGGTGGCATCTGAGTAAAGTCTTACTGTTGTTGGTGAGGTGAGTAAAAATGCTGGATGGGAAGAGAGAATTTCAGGCAGAGGAAAGAGCAAGTATAAAGGGTTGAGGAAGGAACATGGTTAGCTAGGCTAAGACACATCTGGAAGGCTTGTGTGGCAGGATGGAGGGAAAGCCCCAAGAGAAATGATGGAGAAGCAAAGACACAGATGAGAGGTATGAAAATAGAGGCTTCATTAATTGGTGGGGAGTAACTAGATTCCAGATGTTGGCAGCAAGGATAGATGGGAGTTGCATATCTATATGGTCTGCAGTGAAAGGGCGAAGGGGCTAAGAAAGACCAGAGAGGCAACTACCTCACTTTCAGTCTTGGTGGAGCAAGAGATATGTAAGCAGGGGAAATTGTATTTACAGCCAAGGTTTAGTTAGGGTCCAGAGAAGAAGGAAACATTTGGGGAAAAAGAGAGATGGGAAGTTGAGGGAACTTTCCTGATGAAAGGTCGTGAATTTCAGTGGGGGAATTGGAAGTTGTGGAATGGACCACATCAGGAGAAGCTCTGACCTTCTGGGAGATGAGAAACATTGTAGACTACCTGGGCTTCTGTGAGTAACTGGCTTAAAAAGATATATAAAACTAAGTCATGATGGATCTGTACCTGTTACCACTCCCTTTTGGGGGCTGATTTCCTGGCAGTCCAGGGAACTGAGGCCATGGTGTGCAAAGTGCAACTGAGTGAGGGGAAGTGCAGAGCTGAAAATTCTTGTTACTGAAACTGGAGCCCTGAGGGTTTAACAAATAATGTCCAATTAAAATCTGGTAGAGATCTTCAGTCCTTAAGAGCATCACATCTAGTACTAGTTGATGATAAACTCCAGAGATAGCTCCAAGAAACAAAACTTTGATTCATTTGGTAAAGGATCAATTGATCTCTGGCACATGGGTCTTTAGTGAATTAGCGTTCGAAGAACTGGGTTGTTTCCTGCTGTTGCAGCTGGCAGAGGAGACAGGGAACAGGACTCTTAATGCACTCATGTCGTCTCTGTAGTCAGAGGTGGGGTTTAGTGACGGGCAGGTTGTCCCGTGGAAACTTGGGCATGATGGGGAAAAAGCTTCCCTGGGACAGGGGAGTAGGCTGGGTACTCTTCCTTAAGAAAGGGAAAATGCTGGACAAATACAGCAATATTCCTCTATAGGTTATTATGATTATTATTCCTCAATTTGGCCATAGAGATTGGGAGATTTAGAGAGTTTAAATGATTGATACCTACAGGATCAGAGATTGGCAAAGTGTATGAATCCACAGTCCTTTGACTTCATCTCCTGATGGGTTTCTGCTTCAGACTGCTCTGAAAACATCTGCTAAACTCCCACTCATAAATTATCAATCTATGTGTTCATATTTTCTCCTGGAGCTCACACAAATTCGTTTTATGAATTCACCCACATGACTCAGTGGCCCAAATTACTTATGCACAGGTCCCAACCTCTGCTGTAGCTGATGAGCCTGAAATCTGGACCCCTGGTGTGGAGTCATGGCAGCGACGGGAGCTTGGCTTGTGGAGACTGATGATAATTAGCCGGGGCTCACCGTCTGCACGGTGCTTGGGGGGAATTTTAAAACCTGGAAAAGATCCCTGACCTCAGTGCTCTGTCTGTTCAATTTGTTCCTTTTCTCACCCGAGGAGAGACACTATCAATAGTACACAATTTATTTTCCCTGTTGTCTGAGTCAGATGTTATGGAGGTAGATGTGTCGGGCATTCTCTAAATAAGAAGAAATTGATGTTATTTGCTTTCCTGATATCACTTAATATGTGCACAGTGGAGTTCAAACCACGTTTCAGGCATCCCGGCTTATCATGAAGTGTGCTTTGCCCTTCATCTCACCTAAAACACACATATAAATTGAGGGTTCTTATATTTATCTAGCCTTGAGCATTGCTCAGACAACAGATACTAATTTAAGATCTCTAATCCCATATTTTCAAGTGTGATTCAGATAAGATGTGCTTTCCAAGTAGGCTGGGTAAACCCAGGATTACACTGAATACAACCATTAGATTCAGTACTTACTGTTTTTAGTTCTTAAAACATTTCTTTTCAAAGAGGGCAAGCTGCAATATCAAACAGCAGTTTACAGAGGCATGTAAAAAAATCCTCCCTTCTGAGTGAATGAAATAAATCATCACTCACTAACGGGTGATATTCAGTGAGATTAATCTGAATTGCCTCCTCATCTGGCTACATTTTGCAATAGTCAGTATTTATCTTTTGAATGTTTCCCAAACATCCAAAAGAGATGGATTAATTTGCATTAGTTTCACAAGCTGAAATATAAAAACAGACAAATAAATAGGAGTCTAATGACGGTGGTGTGAATAACAACATGTACAGTGCTCTGAAGACTAGTCAAAAATACTTTCTGTGTTGGGTAGGTCTTGCTTCTCATCCATGATGATAACTTTACGGCAAGGAAGTTGAATCATAACATACAACTTGTGTCAAATTTGACGTCTTGGAGAAACATTACTCTGGGTGAAATAATTTTATAGTGACGGGATCTTGCATTGTGTTTGATATGATTTAAAGAAGGAAGATTAAAAATTCATGCCATAATTATAATCTTGATGGTATTCTATGTTCCTGAAATTTAAGAACAATAATCTTCCACAATCTTCTTTGATATTTTCATTTGCAGGAGGTATTGGTTTCTTGTTTGACATGCTATGAAGGTTGTGTCATAAAGATAAATGTTTTAGGCTTTGAGAACACAGTATTATAATAGTTTAATATCACAGTAGAGTTAGGATCTTCAAATAGCATGACTGTGGGGACACAAATTGATCGCCTTGACTGTATCCATTGCTGAAGCTCCTGTTTTTCTAATAGCATCTGGAGTTTTAATATTCATTGTTTCCCTCTTCTTGCAACTTGGGGAGACTAAACTGCCTCTTACCTAAGGAATGAAGGGGTATCCCTGCAGTTTCACTGATTGCTATAGACATAAGTGTGTCATGATTCCAGTGGAGATAAGGGGAGATGACTCTTTGGGACACTTAAAGTTCTTCTAGGGCAACTGGGAGCACTGTCACCTCCCCTGCTGTGTGTGAAACAGCAAGTGCTGACCCCTGGAAGCTGTTGATAATCCTCACACAACAGCAGGAATCAGGCAAAGCAGGTGAGAGACAAGACAATGGAGGCCACAAAGAAAGAGACTCTTCTTGGTAACCAAACCCTCAACAGAAGACTTTCCATTTATGCAAAATAAAACAATTACTCCAGGAGTTTGGAGGGAAAACCCAGATAAAATTTTTTTTTTCAGCACCGGAGATTGAACTCATGACATTGTGCTTGCCAGGCAGGTGCTTAGGCAACTGCGCTAAATCCCTGGGCCTAGATAAATATTTTTGATTAATGAGCTCGGTTAATAACTGAATGTATTCCATGTCAGTGAAGCACATAACTTGAGAATTCATACTTTGGAAATATTTTTTTTCTCAAAAACAAAAGAGCAAAAGGGATTTGCCTATACTCTTCTTTAAATAAGCAATCCTCCTGAACCATTTAAATTGAAATACTATAAATGAATAAATGAGTTGCACACGGAATTTCTGGAATCTGTTAATGGGCCAATATGAGATCTGCTTCTTCTTTTCTCCTTCTTCTGTCATTTAACAAATGTCCCACTTATTGTTTGGTTTAGATATAAAATCTAGCCCCGAAGTATCCCGTGTGCAGGGGCAGGGCTCTCAGAAGGTGGATTAATCCATGACAAGTTCATGGCTAAGCATGCCGTTAAGGGGCAGGGACAGTGGCAGTTGTGGCAGGACAATCTGTTTCTCTCTCTGGCTTTTCCAGTTTTTTCTGCTTTATGGCTCCATGGGTCAAAGAGCTTTCCTCTGTCAGGCCCTCCTTGGAATCAGACAGCCATAAACTGGGTGTCATGAATTTTCTCCCAGAAACACAGACGTTCATCAACACATTTGTCAATACCCGACTTATGCAAAAACCAATGATTGTAATAGTCACAGTCATTAGTTTCATTTGTCAAGCACATCCTCTTGTTCCATGCTAGGGTCCATGTGGCATGGCTCTTCTTGGTTCCTTTGTGGATAGTTGGGCTAGTGAAAGTGTCTTTCCCATAAGTTGCAAGCAGACATGAGAGGTGTTACCCCTGGGATAAATAGTTCATTACTGGAGAAAGACCTTGTGGATCAAAGCTCTTTCTACTCGATTAAGGAGACTGCCCTTCCATGAGGTTGGGCTGTGGGTGACTGGCACGAGCAGAGCTCCCTGCAAAAACCACTGTTGATGTGGTTGTTACAAACCTTGAGGGTCTGGGGAGGGTTTGCTACTACAGCATAATGTAGCCTACCTGGAGTGATGTGGTGCCATTAGTCAGTTATAGAAAAAGAAAATGATGTTAAATTTCCTGCAATCTGTCAGAGAAACTGGCTTAGAAAAATTTCAGAAGCATTTCACTCAGATGACAGACTGGAAGATCATTCTTCAGAAACCATGTTTTAGTGTTGAAAAGCAAAAGACATGTCCCTGATTTCCTTATACCCTGTGAGGCACAGGGCTACATCAGAAGGACTCCAAAGAGCCACATACTAAAGTCCTGCAGGATAAGAGGAGGAGCAGGTAAAAAGTGCCATGTGTGTTTAGTGATGGTATGCTTCATTTGGGGGAAGGGTGCAGAAGGAGTAGGCAAATTAGAGAGAAAAGGAAGAGAAATTTTCTAGTGTCAAGGAGTATAAATGAGTTTAACGCAAAATTTCCTCCACTGATACAAGTGAAGGTCAAACTATTATTTTGCTTTATTTGTTTGTTTTTGGTACAGAGAATCGAACTCAGGACCTTACACTTTCCAGGCAGGTGTTACGCTGCTGAGCTATATCCTTGGCCCTGAAAAAACTATTTGTGTAGTAACTTTTGGTTTCCAGTGAATGCCTTGTTATTTTTACACAACTTGGTTGAAATCCTAATCTTTATTTGGTTTATGTGTATAATACCAATATGATTCTCTTGGAGTGAAGCTCGACTTAAATTTTTAGGACTGATTTATCTTTAGACAATTCTGGCTGTGGAAAAATTGGACAGGAAGTGAGTGTTTTAATTTTTCTTAGTAAAATTTAGTAATGTTTACCATTTAACTCAAATTCTACTCCTAGTTGTTTACCTAAAAGAAGTAAAAGGCATGTTTAGTCAAACAATTTTACATAAATGATCATTGTAATATCAGTCATAGTGTCTCCAAAATGTAAAAAATGTGTGTGCATGTCAACTAATGAATGGATAAAATGTGGTATATCTTTGCAATATAATTCTACTTGACAGTAAAAAAGAAGGAAATTCTCATTCCTGCTATGAGCTTTTTGGAGAATGAGCCTCAAAAACATATACTAAGTAAAATAAATTAGACACAAAAACCATATGTTATATGACTCCATTTATATTAAATGATCGGAAAAGCGTATCTGTAAAGACAGAGTGGACATGGTTTAGGGTTTAAAGATCAAATGTAGATTCATTTAAACAGGCACAAGGGATCTTTCTGGGTGACAGGAGTGTTCTAAAACTGAATTGTGGTGATGGTTGCACAGTTCTATAAATTACTAAAATTATATTTTATATACTGAAAACAGGTGAATTTTAAGATACAAAAGATACCTCAATAGAGCTATTTACAAAATGTCAGAGGTGGCCATGTATTCTATTATTTTTTAATAAAGTGCAAATCATTTATAATCAGAGAGCCTTCATGTTCCCTTCATGCAATAAGTGCTTGAAAAATAAATGTCCAGTGGAGCCCACATCGTGTGCCCCCAAAGGGTAAGGCGGTCTGTCCATGTCCATGACCAATTCCTTGGGTAGCTGGACTCAGCAGCCCAGTTGGAGATGAAGGAGAGCAGGATGTCTGACTTTTCTCTTCCTGAAGTTCCTACATCTGTTCAGCCAACTGTTATCATCAATTAAAAATCCACATGATTATAGCGAACATATGCTAGTTTAGAGCCACACAGCATCCATTACCTTTGTTTGGCAGCAATATCTCAAATTTGTTTTGGGGAAACACCCTTCACTGTTCTCTATGTGTTTAGTTTGAATAGTTTAACCTGAGAGGGGCAGATGGGTCAAACCATGCCAATCAGTGAATCCTGTCCTGGACCAGGATGGACATGAACCTTGCTGGACCATGAGACTTCGAGACTGGATCCTGAACCATGGTTTAAATTCCAGGGAGATTTCCTTCTGGATTTGGAGCATTGAAAATCTACTTCCTGGAGCTGTTTGCAGCTACATGTCCATCTAGTAAAAGCTGAGAATGAACACGGCCAGTTTAGAAGACATCACATCCAAGAAGTGCAGAGAAATGGACACAGGCATCATCTTGGAGTCCCTGAAGTCCTCCTTCCCTGGATGTTTCACAAACCAGCGTCCACACTCTTCCTTGGGTCACTCTGGATTGTATTTTGGTTCACCAATACTAGGACGCTGAAGCAAGGATAACTTCTTACTTCCTGGGAAAAGGAAAATGCTGGGTTTCTAAAGTCCCTGTGTTGTATTCATCTTTCTAGTTTCAGATATGCATTACAAGCCCTGGACTGGGAAGAACTAACGAGGTCACATCTGAAATCCTTGTTACTCTGAAGCCAGAATTAGGTAGGCCACCTATCAGTTTTTATTAGTACTCATGATAGAAATTACAGGGAACATTGATTGAATGCCAAATTCTATTTGAAGTCTTCTATGTACACACTGCACTGAATGCTTGCTAGTTTTATTTCATTTAATCATCCAGTAAAATATGTGAGTTGGTGCTAGTATTGTCCCTATTTCACACAGGAAGGAACAGAGGCTGTCTGAGGTGATAAGAGACATCACTCAATGTATCCTTGTTAGGTATCAGATGCAGTTTTAAACTTTATTTATTTTAACTCATTGTATCTTCAAAACACTCTTATGAGGCAAGTACAATTATCCTGATTTAATAGATGAAGAAGATAAGTCCATGATAAGTCAACTAACTTGTTCAAGTCACAAAGCCATTGGCAGCTGAACCAGCCCACAACACGGGACCAAGAGCCCAGCTGAGATCCATCTGATGTGAACACTTGTGCTCATAAACATTATGCATTCTTGCCATGCTTTTTTTTTTTAAATTGGAGTAACTTGAGATTTCTGGAAAATTTGCAAAGATGATGTACAGGAAGTTCCTGTATGTCCCTCAGATTCCCCCAAAGTTATTTCACACAATCACAGCACATTTACCAAAACTAGGAAATAAACACTGGTACATAACTATTCACTAAGCTCCTTCATTTGTTTGATATAGTAATTTAGATTTAAAATGCACCCCCAAAGGCTCATGGTTTGGAAGATAATTGGATCGTGGGGGTATTGTTCTCATCAGTGGATTCATCCATTGAAGAGTTTAATAGTTCTTGTGCTATTAGGAGGCAGAACCAGGTTGGAAGAGGAGGGTGACTGGGGTTATGATTTGGAAATGTGTGTTTTTGTCCCTGGTTCTCTCCTTTACCTCTTGCTGTGTTTCTCTGCTACTATGACATGAACAGCTTTCCTCGACTATGCCTTTCCACCATGGTCTTTCTTTGTTAGAGGCACTCGATGATGGACTGCACCTCCTGAAATTGTGAGCCAAAATAAACCTCTCTTCCTTTAAATTGTAGTTTGATTATTTTGTCCTAGTGTTGGGATAGCTGACTAATACATTTGAATTTCATCAGTTTCTCCACTATTGTGTTTTCCCTGTGCCTGGACCTCATCCAGCTATCATACTGCATTTAGTTCTAAAAAAGGAAAAAGAAATAAAGAAATAAAAGGCCCACATTAAAAAAAATACATTTCATGTTGGCGCATTTACCTAAAATTAATTAATGTAACGTTTGGTCTTGGTTTATTCCTTGTTGTAAAGGAAAAAAAAATGAGTGTATTTTTTTCCTGGTGTCCTTCCTCCTTTGTCACTTTAGTGTTGCTGTTGTTGTTTTTTTAACTTTCAATTATTAGTGAGTTAAATATTAGAACGTTTATTAGGAAGTTAAAGACCTGGATTTCTGACTGCTCTTTGACAGTGAAAATGACTACAAATAGCAAATATATTAATTCATGCTTTGTTCAAACTTAGACATTGCTGTTTCAGGAGAAGCTTGTCATGTTTAAGGCAGGTGTTGCTGTACTTACTCCTCTGATTATTGTCTCCCTAGTGTAAGAAACTGAAAGAGTAAATCGGATCCAAAAGGTTACAATAGATATCGTGAAAGGGAAAGAAACTGCTCAAAAGGAAAGAAAATTAGAATGGGGGAAAGGAGAAAAGGAAAGAAAAAATATATATACACAAGACAGCTAAGATAATTGTACCACTCATTGTATTAGTTCATTGAAAGGAAACAGTGCTTATATTGTTTGATCAATTTTGTATGCTTGTATCTGGTAATCTGAGCAACTATTTTGAAGACATCAATATACAATATAGTAACCATTGTTGATTTTCTTTCATCTTGTTTTGAAATTCTGTATCATTTTTATTGGTTTTGCTTTTCTATTCCCTTTAAAATGGAGATGTGAAATGAATTTGAGAGCCCCCTGTATACACCAAGAACTTGAGGACTCTGAACCAGTGTTTCCCTGTTGTCCTCCATCACCCACTCATGTTTCAGGGTCAGTCCCATGAGTAGTAAGTCTATCTCTAGAAGCGAAACTCAGGAATCTGCATTTTTACAAAGGTTCTTGAAACAATTGGAAGTATGCTAATGTTTAGGAATCTCTAACTTGGGGTCTTCCATGTGCAAGAGACACACCTGAAATAAGAGTCTCAAACTGAAACATGATAAGCACACAGGCTAGCACCATTACTATGGAAACACATTTTTTGTTTGTCATAGTAGCATGATTTGTATATACCATACTGTGCCCATTCAGCTAAAACTCACACCTGGTGCAGAAAGGGGGAATATAAAGTGGGAGGGAGAATTCCAGACATGGTGGTTGCCCGAGAATAAAGAGGACCTCCATCTGTCTTTTCTCACTTCTTCCTCAGGTTCTCCATGCCTCCTGGAGAGCAAGGTGCTTACCTCTGGACAAGCAGGTAATATCTGTGGGCCAGCCCTTGTGTCTGGTGCTCAGCCAATGAAATAAAAGTATGCTTTCCTATTGGTGGGAAAACTAGCTAGTCAAGAATTTTAAAGAGGTGTTCAGGTTCAAATTCTGTCCTTCATGGGTACCCCTTAGGATTTCTCAGGGATATCTCAATAATTGACTAGATATCACTTTTGACCTGAGTCTTGAGGCAGAAAAGAATTCACTGTACTTGGAAGAAATGTTCTCTGTAAAGTATAAAAAGTCACCATATGTATTCATCGATATATCTATGTCTATGTGTCTATATGCCTATATGTCTGCATACCTATATATCTATATATCTATCCTTAAAGATATAATTAGGTATTACCTCATGTACATTTATATGACTTGTAAGTTAAGCATACCAAGCACCTAAATACTATTACCTAGCATTGAGATGGGATTATTTTTTTATCACCTGTAAAAGGTGTGTATGTTGAGCAGAGAGAAGTGAAGTAGTGAGTCATGGAAATGTGACTTGAAGCCAGGTATTCTGCTTCTCAGGTCTGCTGGTCTGTAAGGTTTCTGCCTGAGAGGCTCTGATAACCCTTGTTTGGACAAATGAATGACAGGAGAGGGAAAGCAAGAGAACCTGGTCATACAGAGTTGCTTGTTTGTGCCAACTACTAAAATGTGGCAACTGATCACAAATACTAATCACGTGGTGCTTTCTTAGCAATGACAGATGAACTGAAAAACTGAATTATCTCTGGCTGGTAACTCATAATGCATATAATAAATTAGGGCTGCTTCCAACTGTCCACAAATGAAAAGAACATGACAAGGGCAGAGGTGGCCATGTGGTTTACAGAAAGACAACGTAAGAACTCAAGATAAACGGAACTTGCTTCACCTTCAACTCTCATAATATTGCCCTGGAGCTGCCCCTGATTACACACTCATATTTCTCAGTCTGCATCTTTGTTGGAGGCTGAGTCTTGCAAAAGGACCTGATTTTTTGTTTCGCTTGCAAATGGTTACATTTTCGAAAAGAATGAAAACAAGACTTGGTCGTATTTTAGCTAATTTCCCTTGTTCTTTAAAGTTATGAGATATTGCTGTACACATTGAATAAAATATCCATGACCGAATAAACAAGACGATAACAAGTTCAGGGCTGAGGTGGGGAGCACAGACCAGCAAAACAAATGCACTGTATCCTGGGCTTGCACTCACCTGGGTTGATTTACATGAACCGCCTGCCACATTTTATGCTGATGACTCCCCTTCTCCTAAGAAACAGGAGCTAGTGAGACAGTAATGGATGGAGCCTCTCTGTCTGCCCCACACTAGAGCAAGTACCATTATGGTAAGGAAGTGGTATCACTCACTTCCTCTTAGGGAACTTGTCTAAAGAAAACTGGCAATATTTTCTAATATGTTGAGCTCTGCTCTGCACACCTTCTTCTTGGGGGAATTTTCCTTGACATGTTTGAATGAATTTATGAGGCAGAAAAATATTTTAATAACCTGATGAAAAATAAAACTGTAAACAATGTTTCATTGCAACCAAAAGGACATAAAACATTAAATGAGTGGAAATAATTATCATTAGGTTTGTAAGAGACATGTGAAGTCTTTTTAAGAACCCTATTAAAAAAAACTATAATTATAATAAATATTCATTGTGGACAATTCAGAAAATGCAGAAAAGTTTGAAGATGAATGTAATTCACTAAATAGATGACCATATAGAAACATACTGCTAATATTTTAATATATTTTTATTCCTGGAAGATGACACATTCCTTTTTGAATTTAACTGTTCAATGATTGAACTCACGTCACAACTTTGGAGACTTTAATTGCTAAAGTCTGGTTTCACATGCAGGTTTTATAGATGGATTCTAGAGCCATGACCCTGGCTGGAGTATTAAGAGGAAGCTTTCTGAGTTGAATTGAGAAACCTGAATAGAAGAAACAAGGACTGCAGCAACCTCTTGGTGATGTGATGTGGCACCACCGCCATCACCAGTAGCAAGAGCAACACGGTGCTTCCAGGAGCCCAAGCTGCATCTTTCAGCAGAGGTCGCCCTGTGGGAGCCCGGTGTCAGGGCTGCCACTAGCAAAGCTCCCTGCAATGTCCAGAGCCTCAGACGCTGACTTATGAGGCGGCGATCACTTTGGCTGTGACCGCCTGCTCATTTTTGATGTCTGATTCCACCAACCTTGCTATAGATTTTCTAAGCTTCTCATTTTAATAGTTTTCTTTTTCATTCAAATCAACTATGAAGTCTTCATAAGTTGCAATCAGAAACCATGACTAATAAATTTCTACTTTTTTTTTAATATTTTCATATATCATAGAGTTTTCTTTTGTTTGTTTGTTTGTTAAAATAAACTAGAATTACTTCATGGTTTTCCCCTGTTGGGTCATTCAACATAAGGCCATCTTACACTAGGTCACACATTTTGATGTTTGTACCAGTACTTTCTGCTCTTTTCCAGCTTATTTTATGACATCAGCATGTGATCCGCTTTTCATGACCAGAAGTGTCTTTTCATAAGCCTAAACGTTTTTATCTGTAGACACCGGGCTGTGGCTGATTGTACCTCTCCTCTCTATACTTATGTATTATTCTGGCTTAGGGTTGCCAGATTTAACAAATAAAAATACAAAGTGCCTACTTAAATTTTAATGTCAGATAAAGCTTAGGGGTATCCTGAATATCGTACGGATCTATTTGCAGTATTATGTATGGCGGCCATGTGGATAATCATGACCTCCAACCTCATGACCTGCTGTCTCTCCATAGGGTAGTGTGTCCCATTGAGGTCTGACATAAAAGCAGCTTCCACTACCTGAATATATCCACAACTGCTACACAGGGTTGGGAATTAAGTCATCACTTTCTTCCTTTTCAGGTCGACTCCATCATTGCAATGTTGGATACAAATTTCTTGCATATAGAGGAAGATCTTTTTTCCCATTTTCTAAGGCTACTCTAAGCTGATTTTGAAATTTTTTATTCTGTTGGTCATTTCTACAGCAGCATGAGGAGATGTACACAGAAATTGATTATTTCATTCTTACATATTTCATGAAATACCTATTTACATGCCTAAATATGTATATTTACATGCATGTTCCTCTCAGATACTCTGCAGAAATTGTATGTGACAAATGTTTTTGCCTTTTATTATACATTTGGAAGCTCAGGTTTTGAAGTCTTCAGCACTGTGACCATATCCCCAGTGCCTTTAATGCAAACCCAGCTCTCTCATCAAGTCTACTTGATTCCCCACTCCTCCTTTTACACTAAGCAGGCACAAAAGCAAGTATCATTGCAGTAATATTGTATTCACCAATACTCCAGCAGGTGCAAAAAATAAACTTGAGAAAAAATAATCCAACCTCAGCTTAAAAATGCTCAGCAATTTCTCTATTTACGAAATTAAATAAAAGCCCTGTTCTTTGAAAGTTTGCCACCAGTGTTTTTTAAAGCATATTCTTCCTTTTTTGAGAGGGCAAAACATTTAGCTGAAAGTAGTTCTTAGAGGCAGAAGGAATATTTTCTTTATTTAGAAGAAAAAAATCAGTAAATTTTTTTCTTCAGAAATTCATTATCTTCATTTCACTAACTTTCAG
>RJWT010032440.1:0-14134 GCA_004365215.1 Cuniculus paca | reverse complement strand
ACAAGGTATAGAAATACAGCAAAAAGAGCAGACTCTTGGTAGATTAAATTTTTATGATGACCAGTGTGTATCCACAGAGATAAGAACATAATTGAAGTCAAGAAATGTATTGCCTACACAGTCAAGTTTTAACCTAGCATGTCAGAGACGTGCTGAGAGTGGGATCTTGGGGTCCAGAGAACAGGGGCATTTCACTACATCAGGGACAGATTCCAGGTGCCTGCTCTCAACCTCTTGCTCTGAGGTAGGTAGGAGTAACTTATTCCTCTACTCACAGTAACATAAAGGAGCATTTCTTATGATCACCTGATTTCCTTTATGATTACTTGATGATCTCTAGTCAAGCTCTTTCTCAGTAATTATTTCTAGAAGGATCTGCCCACTGTTGTGAGCTGCTTATACAGCCAAGCACTGGCTCCTTCTCTAAAATTAACATCTTCCCATAGAAATCCGTGAACCCAAGGAGTCCCACGGCAACTCAAATCCTAGTTGAGTCATTTCCCAGGCCAAAAGAACATTCATTCATCAATTTTATTGCCTTTCTGCCATGTGTTAGATGTTGTAATGTGTGTTTTGTATACTGGATAGTGACATCAAGGAATAAAACAGAAATCATCCCTCTCTCCTGGAGATCAATCAGAAAGACCAGAGGAGAAAAAGGATTATGTAACTTTCATTTTTAACCAGTGTTGTGACAAAGCTGAATCCTCTTCAAACTTCTGACCCTTTGGTGTCTCTCCTGCATTTCAGGCTCAGTCCCACTTTAAGGCCTCCACATTTGCTCTTCCTCTCTGCTATCTGCATGATCTTCCCCTGCTATCTGCATGAATCTATCCCTTGCTTCTCTTAAGTTTTGTTATAAATGTCTCCATTTTAGAGAGGTCTATGCCTAACCTACTACTTGAAATTCTAATGCTCATGTCACAATCTCTTGCTCCTGCTTCCCACTGTATTTTTCTCCAAAGTACTTGTTATTTTCTACCACATTGCACAACTCAACTATTTATTTCCTGTATTAGAGTGCAGGTAACTTGGGATTAGAGGTATTTTTGTTTATACTGATTGATTTATCCAAGGTCTGGAACAGTTGCTGGTATATAGGTGATGGTCTTTCTAGCATGGTAATGCAGAAATAAGGAAGGTGCGACTATTTTAGATTGAAATATGGAGGGGTGGATCAGAAAGTCATGCTGAAAAAATGATATACAGCATGAAAAAGACTCAGCCATGCACAAAGTAGAAATGTGTGTAACACAAAGGCCCTCAGGCAGGGGATGACCAAAGACTAGGAAGAGGCTGATAAGGAAAAGCATTAAGCACAGGGAGCTGGTGGACAGGGAGAAGAGTCTTGAGACAGTTTGTGTGCTGCCCGTAGTTCAAAATAAAAAATACACACTTTCATGCTTGTGAAGACAAGCTAGAGGAGAACTCAAAGGTCGGGGAGGGAGGAACAGAAGTACAGAAACTCTGGGTGTTCTCTGACAACACAGATTACAGGTGGCAGGGATAAAAAGGCAGAGGGAGATGGTTTCAATACGAGGACACACCAATAGAGAGGTAAGGGCTAGGAGAATTTCTGAACGTGTGGGAGAAGTAACTGAATACCTTTGCTGACGGATTCCACTTGGGCATGAAGAAAACGTGGAATGGAGGTAGAGCCTTAGGTTTCCAGGTTAAGCACCAGATTTCATCAGAAACAGCATCACTGTGCTGGGGATTCCAACAGGAATAAACTCGAGGACCATATTATAAAATGAAAGGAACATCAGTGAGATAAACCGTTTGCGGAATTTATTGAATGTCTTCAAAGTCCACTGCCTAACTCCATTAAGTCTGAGGATAAGTCAACTTCCAATTCTATTTTAAACCAAAGGGAGCATTTAAAGTTGCAGCCCATACATTCTAGTCTGTCAATGCCTTTTATTCTATTAAAGGAATGGACTAACTGCTCAGTAATCTTCTTTGCTTTCTCTTTTTCATATGCACTATTGTTTTACTCATGCCACTTCATTCTTACTACTCAGCAGTTGCATTGTTATGACTGGTGAGAAAACCAATAGTCTTAGCTATTTTGGCAAATACTGCCCAGCTAATAGGTGTTGGAGGCAGGATGCAAACCCAGACCTGCTCATTGCCTGACTTCTTTTTAAAAAAATACTATCCTCTATATGATGTTTTGAATTATTCAAAATTCAAAGCAACAAATAATCTCCTATATCAGACATTTTCAAGTGCAAATACACTGTTTCTTTATTTTTACAGTGCCTCTATTTTCATGTAGATTAGTGCTAAAATAGTCACTGCAGAGAAGGCTGCATAGACAAGGCATACAGCGAGAGAAAGCAGAAGGATAAAGGCAGCCTGAAATTAGAAATTGATCATCAATAATCATTTTTTCAAAAAAATTCAGAACACATTATGGCTTGCTACATAAATCATATAAGACAGTACCATTTCATTTAGAAGTTTTTCTCCTATGACCTCATTAGAGAAGAGAAACACTGTCATCAGTTAGGTATGCACAAATAATATTTTATTGCCTAGTTTTTATGTTTAATGTCTAAATGTCTATAATAAGACACCAGGTTGGAATATAATAGTGTTCAGTCTCAGGAGCATTCTCCGTCTATAAGGTCATTATCAGTTACAAACGTAAAAGAAAGGAGAAAAGAGTCGGTTTCTTCATTAGGCTCGGAATGTAATATGAACTAATCTTATCCCTTTAAATCTAAATGAAAATGTTTCAAATTCAAAAGTAGATGGGATAGTGAAATTGATTCCATATGAAATCCTTTACATAAACTGTATATTTTCAGTCTGACAAAAATGAAGCAAAATGAATAGAAAGTTGACATGGGTTGTCTTTACATTTTAAAATTCCATCCATCAGTTGACAATTTGCCTTCTTTTTACATGCTTCAGTTATGCATGTTCTATAGTAACCTAACGCATACATTAATTATTTTTTAAAATACACATTAAACACAAAAATTGGAATCCTCAATACGGATGATATGCATTTTCAATCAACATAAACTAAAAGATTATGGATAAAAAAGTTACACAGTGAGGTTTCATTATCTTAAATTGTATGTGAATTTATACCTCCTTCACCGGTGTAAGTTAGGGGGAAGGGCAGGGAAGGTTATTTTATTACTAGTTTTTAAAATAACAATATGTCACCAAAATAAGATAAAGAATACAAACATAATATTTTGGTGCATCATAAATATGCCTTAGTTACAATGTAATAACTAAGAAACAGAATAACTAGCATTTGGTTTAAAAATTATATTGCGAGTCCTTTAACCCGATACAAACAAGAAAAATGTTTCGAATTCCTAAAAGAGAAGCAAATATATAGCATTCCACGAGGTGGCAGCAGCATGCCACGTGTTGCTCATATGAGCGAGCTCAAAATGTTTTTTACTATTTAATCTTCTTTACTCTGTGGTCCTCCTGTTATTTTCTGCCATGAAGAGTTCACACTTCAGAGAGCCACCTTTTTCTTAGGCAGTGCTTGCTGGTACACAAGCCATGCACGTTGCATACAAAAGTACAATGGAAATCAGGACAATCCTAAGCAAATACAATTTGAAACCTTTTCGGAGAAACTGCAGTTATCACTTTTTCTTTATTGTTCTGGACTTTCTGAATCCCAGGACAGCAAATGATTTTTGCATTTGCAGTTTTAAAACATAGTTTTGCAAAATGTATTTAGAAAATTTTCCCTCACCTGTGTCCCTGAGTAATACTGTTATTGCTTGATAGAAAAGGTAGACCAGAAGGCCTCAGAGGCACTGTGATCAGAACAGACCAAAAAGAAATCACTGTCAAAAAAAAATTATAGGGAAATGAAGTACCTAAACCTCCACTTTTGGAGAGTTACAGAGGGGTGGATTACTTCCTACGCTTAGTTCTTTGAAAATGTAAACCCTTCTAGAAGCTAGGTAACACTAAATCTTTAGCATTTCGACTTAGAGGCTGTGTGAACTTGAGCAAATCACTTACTCTATGTTTCAATGTTTCCATTTATGAAACAGAAGAAACAGCAGCAAGGACTCACAGTTGTTCTGGGAATTCACATAGGCGAAACAATTCACATAAACACCTTACTCAGAACTGGTACACAGCAAGCGTCAAACAAATGGTCGCTGTTGTGACGATCATGCCGAGAAACAGCAGTTTCTTCAGAGATCTTTTGTTCTGTGCCGGGAATAGGGCAATAGGAGAAAAGTCAGGGGCACTGGGGGACTTCAAAACAAATTTTGTATGGTAGTTTTTTGTTCTGTTTTGTTTAGTTTTGTTTTGTTTTTCAGTGGTGGCTGCAGTCCAATTACCAAGTTCTGGTACGCTGTGGTTTTCAAGCACGTCACAATTAAGCCCCCTTTTAAACTTTCACGCAGAGATCGTGGGGATCTTCCTTTATTCTTCCTGGCATCTGCTCAACAAGATGGCTTACCTTCCCCAGGAGAAGACCATTCATTGTGTTTTTATTCTTTTTATGACTTCTCTCCTCAGCCAACATTTAATCCATAGCCTCATGTGGTTTTCAGTTCCGAAACATGCAGCAAGTGCCTCGCAGTGCCTGGTCATCGTGGTATCAGTGGCCTGGAGGACTGGACTCCAGGTCCCTTCCATCTGCAAACCAGTCCCCGGTCAGCACAAGGGCACCATCCACCTTCTCATATCTCAGTGTCAGAGTCCTGTCTTGCTGGTAGTTTACCTAACAAGTTCCTCTGGAGCAATGATAACTTGGAAATTAGATTTTATATACTGAGGTTCCCTTTACTAAGGATAATGTTTTAAAGTAGCAAGGAAAATGATTTCATTTTCATGTCTCTGGAAGACATTTGGTATAATTAAGCTAACAGAATAAGCAAAAAGAAAACACCTATGTCACATCCACCTCTTGATTTTTGAGTATAAAATTACACTCATCACATCTATAGCAAGTCATTTTTTTTGTTCCAATAACTTAAAAATGCAAACACAACTGCAGCATAAACCTCACAGCTAACATTGCATATTAAGGTGGTGACAATATTCTAATCCCCGAGCCTACATCAGCTGAGAGACACTGGGCCATCGCATATGCTATTTTAGGGCTCTGGACTGTGAAGCACTGAGAATTATGTCAACACAAGAGAATTCTGAAAACAACTGTAGGTCTTCAACTTTCAAATCATGGTTCAAGAATCTTAGAGTCCTCAGGACCTTTCAAGGGGTCCATGACATGAACATTATTTTCCTTACCACAGCACAACATTGTTTTTCCATACTCGCTCTGTCACAGGTAGACTGTCATTTTCCAGAGCCCATAGGACACGGGATAACATCGTCACTCTGACAGCAAATGAATGTGTCTATATATATATATATATATATATATATATATATATATATACATAAGATAGCTAAGATGATTATACTACTAATTCTACTAGTTCTTGGAAAAGAACAGTTAATACTCATATGATTAGATCAATTTTACATGTCTATATCTGGTAATCTAAGCAACCCTTTTGAAGGTAACAATATGCAATATTACAACCATTGTTAAATTCCCACCATCTTGTTTTGAAAGCCTATATTGTTATTGTTTTGGGTTTATCATTTGTCTCTTTTGCTTTTTGTTTTTCTTTTCTGTGTCTTTTTATTCTCTTAAATAAAAAAAATTTTTAAAAATAAAATTTCAAAACATTCTCGGCTGTAATTCTAATTCATAAATATCAATGGACAATTGACATACACAAAAGCTCTTTGTGGTTTTCAATAATTAATACTTTTTTACATAAAGAAAAATATTCCTGAGACCAAAAAGTTTAGAACTGCCACTCTATTCTGTGGCTGCGCTAAGGACTTTGCTGACTTTGTTCATAAAAGAAAATACTCAAGAGTCACAGCTTCAAATTCTGTTGCCTGATTTATCAAATTAAACAAAAAGGTTACATGGATAAGAAGTAGAAATTATAGTTATTTAAATCTTTCTTTTAAAATGAAGAGTATAGAATTACATAATATCAATTCACCACTTTAGAAAGGTATTTTCACTATGTTTTTCTAATAAAAGTAACACACATTGTATCTAAATAAAATACTAAGTTGAATAGAGGACTAAATGTAAACATAGCAACATAAATGGATCTAAAAAGCAAAGTGCTGAATTTTTTTAAAAAGTAAGAGAAGCGGGGTGGGGAAAATGATAGAAGCAAGCAATTTATTTACCTAAATTAAAAATTTATACACAAAAGCATCAACTTGCATTTCACAAGATAACAATGATGCAACAGATTGTTAACATCATGCTGTTAAAAATTTTGGTCAGGGGAGGAATGAAAAAATGAGGATTGAGGATAAAGGTACTAAGTAAAATAAAGAAGATCTTTCAGAGACCATTAAAAATAATGTCATAAACAAGGAATATGAGCTCACACCTTTAAAATATGGCAAAAAATACCAAAGAGGCAGAAAAGTGGAAAGGAAAAAATTGAACGCATGGAATATTCCAGCATTCACATTTTGGTGCTCATCATTATAAACTTCCACCTTTTTCCATTTTTTCCCTTGCTAAATAATGCATTTTACTATGTACTTTTCTTGCTTAAAAACTTAGTTTTTGGCTTGATAGATTTCCTTCAAAATAACCTCAATCATTTACAGTTTTTGTAACAACATATGTCATTTTAAACCATTCTCACATTGGTTATTATTTAAACTGTTTGTAATACTTGCTATTTTAAATTATCAGAAGTCGAGTACACGTATTTGCATGCTTTTTTTCTCTAGGATAAATTCCACTGAATTCATTTCTTAGGGCAAGGAGAATGAATGCCATTAAATTTCTTGCCATGAATTACAAAATTTACTCTGAGAAGACTGTATAGATTTTGCACTTCACCACCAACAGAAGGTAATATACTTAGCCTACTGCCTAATCAACTCGGAGAATCCACCTTTCTTGTTGGTCCAGCTTACCCTGGTTAGTCCAGTTGGAAATCTCACTGGCATTATTTTCCTTCCATTAATTACTTTATTTGACTATTTTATCTCTTTGATTACTAACAAGATAAAATACCATGTCTTATTCTTCTAGGCCACCTGAATTTCTCCTCCTGGGAATTGTCAGCACCTGAGTCAGTCCCATGTTACACTAAACAGAAACACGCCAAGACTCTCATAACTGAGCATTCTAGTATATTAAAGATAATCATAGTTTTCTTTCATTTAGCCATAAATAAATTTTGAAAATTGACATTTTATTTTACTCAGTTTTAAACAAAATCTCTGTCTTTACATTTTGGAAATAAAACCAAGAAAAAAAATCTTTAAGAAAACTTTATAGCAACTATTTTCATTTTCTCTTGGAATCATTCTCTGTCTGCTAACCTTCCTCTGTGCCCTGGGAAAGTGATGTCTACAAAACCCATCACTTGCCCTGCCTCGAACTTTGGCTCCTGCTTGGCTCTGGTCAAGCAGTGTCATCACTAGGAGGTCCTAGTGCAGGGGGGTAAGGGAGAACTACATAGACTGCTCATTTATTTCCTGCTTTGACTTACTTCCGGTGTGGTCCTTGGGTTCCACGCAGCTTCTGTTTAGCAGTTCCTCTTTCAATGGTTCTGTCCCTCAGCTGAGCTCCAGAACTCTTGTTTCTTCTCCCAGACCACATGCTCCCCAAAACTAACTGCTTCCTGTTAGTCCAGCGATGCTTCAAAAACCCACTTCTGTGAGTGACACTTTCATCAACAAAGTGCTTCAAAAGTCCCAGTTGAATGCACTTATGCTGGGACCCTGACTGATAATCCAACTGAATTCATCACTTGCTTTACATTCAGGTATATCGTATAATATCTCATTCATCAATAAACGTGGTGTTCAACATTAGCTGAGTATTTATTTTAAATTTGGCCAAATGGTCGGTTCTGGGGATAAATAATTCACCCTTCTTAACTTAGGCAGATGCTTCCTTTTCTAATTTCCACAGCATCTAAAGTGATGACTCACCAGGCATTTAAAACTTTTTGTACACTATTCTTTTTTACCTGTCTGATTTGAAACCCTAACTCTGTATGTCTGTCTACTGAATACACCAAAATTCACCCCCTCCTTTGTATCATTACATAGGAAGTTCATTTCACTTTCTAAAAAATTTCCCAAAGTTTTTTTCTTGAGAAATTCAACTTCATGTTTAAAATTGTACTGTTCCAACCTCCTCTTTCAAGTTTGAACACTTATGATGCTTGCGTGCCCGCTTTCCCCCCTCCGCCCACTCTTTCCCTCCCTCCCTTTTTCTCTCCCTCTCTCCCTCATCTTTAATTTGGAAACGTAATCAAATGCATATCTTCATACATTTTACTGCCTATCTTGGGTGTCTGAAGACAGAGAATGAGTCTTATATTTTTATATTCTGTACCAATTTTGCATGGTAAAGAGCTAATGTTCACATTTTTTAACTAATATAAGAAAGGATTTAACTAATATTAAAATAACCATGTACAAGTATAAAATGTTAAACTTATAAAGATAAATCAGCATTTGCATGAGAATTCAGGTGGTAAATTCTGAGTGAATACTGTATATTAAATATATGATTTAATTTTCAAAGATACATGAGCTGCTACTTTGTTTACAATACTTAATAAAGGGAAATTTTCCAATCCTCAAATGCAATTAGAACCACATGCATGTTATTGATGTGACTATTCACATAAAAATTGTCTTACATAATCTGGAGGCTATTTAATAGAGTTATGATTTGAGATTCAAGTGAGACCCATAATGAAAGTAGCTAAAATATCACAAGAAATCTAAGCCCAAGTTTTTCCTTCTAATTCCAGAGCACATTTCTGTGTGTGTTCAGAATACAGAGGTTGGAAGCATCTCTCATTCACCACTGAACTGATTCAGTTCAGTTTTGAAGACATCGCTACAACCATCAACTTCTGCAGCTGCCTCCTAACAATCTCCTAAGCAGCTCTCACAGCTGCACAGTAAAATGTTGGAGGACTCACGGGAAACACAGCTGTGCTCCCAGACACAGCTGTGCAGCAGAAAAAATACAGGGTGGGGTTTTACTTAACAAATGCCACCCATTGTTACAGGCCTAAACTGCTGGAACCCGGTAACTTGATTTGTATGAGCATAATGCTTTTGAGGTTGGTAGCAAAGAACACAGCTCTACGAAGTTGTATTATGAACTGCTGTCCAATTTTAAAATGGGGATCTGAGTTCATTTTCTGTCTTTCCCACACAATACTCACCACACACACACATACATGTGCACACACACAAACACACTTGCTTGTTTTGTTCTGCTTCTTTGTGGAGTTAATCTCACTGGATTATCACTTGAAATGACACTGATTTGAGTTTGCATTGACTCTTAAGAAGCTTTACACACTGATCAGCCATACTCTAGCAAAAAAACAAGAATAAAAAAAGAAAGCTTAATCTTTCCATGTGCAAAGCCAGGAAAGCACAAACTAAAGTTGCACAGATAATACCCACTAACTCGATTTTTAACAACTAAATTGCATACTGAATCAATGTTCATTCACCAGAAATACTTATTACATGCCTACAATATACAAGGTGCTTAAAATTTTCTTCCATCGATAAGGAGAAAAAAAACACTACAAAGAAGAGTGGTAAAAATATTTTTATATTAGCAAATTTAAAAGTATGTTCTGTGTAGCTCTGTAAAAACTGCCCTGTAGATTCCGTTTTATGCTTCAAGCAAAGCTATTTAAATGTTAAACTTTCAATCCAATAAGGGCTGCTCCGAGTGTAAAAAACATATATGGTATACCTAATGCTTTGGAAACTTAAAAACACACTCTCAGACTTAATTCATTTTGAAGCGTGCCTTTGAAAAAGCAATAAAATAACAGTGTTTTGCTTCCATCTAGAGTTTCCTTCACAAGAGAAGTCCAAATACATTCTATGCGTTAATAATGTTTATCAAAATCTATTTGAAGTGACACATTTAATAGCTCTTTAATATATGGACAAGATGAGCCAAGTCAAACAATGTAAATGTTAAAAAAGCAAATGGAGACCCTGTGTTGATAGTTGTTTTAAAAAAGAAAGCAAATAAAATTTGTTGTTCTCCTATATGTTGAGTGGCCCCCTCAGTGTTTCTTCCAGTGCTGTCTGGACTTGCCTACCGTTGGTGCCACGACAATTACTTGATTTATCTTTCTGTTCTATTTACTAATGCTCCGTTTCATTTTTATTTGAGGTACATGAATAGCACTGGATAGGAAGCTGGCTATATCAAACTGCAGAAGAGGCCTGTGTCAGAACTCATCTATCAATCTCTGAATAAAGATTTACACATGGACTTTGGCTTTACACATAAAATCAATTTTAAAAAAACAGGTTGACAGTAACCGATAAAATATTGTTTTATATTCACAGAAAACATTTGTTTGGCAATGCCCACATTTTATATGTTTGACATTAGCATTTTTTTAATTCTGTACACACATTTAGGTAATGTTGTCGTTATGAGTTCATCAGCTATTCCATTAACAAAAATATTCTCTTTCCTGCTTTTTCCTGGCACAAGCTCACTTCCTCCTCCCTTCCCACATATGGACTCTTCCAGTAACTAATCTCCACAGCCCTGGCGTAAGAATATGAAATGTTTAGTGTGAGATCTGAAAGAACGATGGAAGCGTAAGTGCCAGTCCTTTTGCTTGAACACACAGAATTAAAACCATACATCCTCTTCCTACAAGCCTTCACTCATTAAATATATTTCAAACATAACTCCCTGAACTAGAAATCACCCTGTTGCTATGCATAGCAATGCAGATGAGATCAGAAGAGCAGGCTCATATAGCTTCAGCAATAACCTGAACTGCGGACTGCTCTGTGAATGGCAGCATTAGGGGCTATTTTGGCTCGACAGAAAGAAAACCTTGAAATTCTGCTCCTCTCTGAAAGTGATGATCCTGCAATACATGAGTATGAGGAAAGTAAAAGAGGAAAACGGACTTTTGAAACTGCCTCTTCATTGAGGCTGAAAGAAAAGGAAACATGCACAACCAACACTCGGCACTCTAGACCCTAGAAAGCAGTGTGTTAACTGAATAATTAAATCCAGTGGGGAGAACCTGGGAGTTGCAGGTACATTTGGCACCCAATTCATATGAAGTGCTTTCTTAATGCTTATAGTGAAAAACTAACACTTCAGTAAAATCCCATAATAAGCAAAAATAGCAACATAAATTTTTGAAAAAGAACAAAGATATAAAATGATTAGCAAATGAGGGAATTGAAGAGAGCTTCAATTGATATGCATTGTTTGGCCTAAAAAGACAGAAGCTTGAAATTTTCTTCTTTTTTTTCTTTTTTTTTTTGTAGCGGGAATCAAACTCAGGACCTTATGCTTGCCAGGCAGGCGCTTATGCCACTGAGCTACATCCCCCGCCTGAAGCTTGAAATTCTTAATCTTTTTTATTTACATGGAGATGGTGACTTCATAACCTTTACATTTGTTTAAAAGTTAAAAAAAAAACTCAAATACACATAAATGTGCATCTATATCATAACATACACAGTCAACCTTTCAGATCCACAGGGTCTACATCCTAGATTTAATCAGTCACAGATAAAAAAATTCAGGGAAAAACTGAATCTGCGCTGAACATGTGTAGACCTTTCTTTATTGTCATTTTTTCTGAACAATACAAATAGTTACATAACAGATTGTACGGGGCATTATAAGTAGTCAAGAGTTGATCTAAAGTGCACAATCACATAGGCATAAGTCATATGCAAACACTATCCCACTTTACATAAGGGACTTGAGCACCCCTGAGTTTTGGTACCCAGAGGGAAAGGAGTGCTGGAGCCAACACCGTATGTCCTAAGAAACTACTGTAAATGTGACTGTATATGCTCATACAAGGTCATTATAAATGTGCGTATGTGCGTATGCATATATTCACACACAATACATACAATACATGTGTACGTACACATACCCTTGTATGTATGATGTGTGGACACATTGTATGCTAAAAAAAAGTCTTTAAACGTTAGAACTGCTAGGCACTTAAAACAGATTACCATAAAAGGCAGTGGAAATTCGTTTTTAGAATTCTGCATTTTAGTTTATCTGACAGAAAAGATTTAGATCTACAGAGAGGGGAAAAAATAAGTTGAATTTGAGCATTTCTGGTTTAATTATTTGAGACATAAATAATCTCATGAATCGTTAGACCTTGCAGGTTGATCTTACTGTGAGCTACCATGCGTCAAGGGAGGGGAGAGCTAATGATTTTGTTACACCTCGAAGGTGTCCTATGGCACAGTCACTCAGGGATTTAACTCCACACTTGTATAAGAAACGCAGGATAGGTGCAAGTAATTTAATTGGGCACAGGGACACTTACCGGCCAAAATCAACATATGCAAATTGCTCACAATATGTTTTTGACTTTGCTAATGGTTAAGGGTGGCTCATAGGTCTGAAAGTTTCCAGCCAATTCTTTGTGTCTTTTACCCTAATTCATCACTAGTTTGCCAACCACTATTAAAACACTTTCACGTCTAAATGTAAAGGCCCATATCCTGACATTGATCCAAGTACGGAACTCCCATTGAAGTCGATGAGAGTGTTGCACAGAAATCAATGACAGGATATGGACCTTAAAGCTGGACCATCTCTCCCCTGGAACCGTTTTTTTTTTTTGTTTTGTTTTTGTTTTGTTGTGTTTTGTTTTTTTTCATTGACACTCAGAAATTTGAGATTATTATAAGAAACGTGATACATAAAGCACAGCATTTGCGTGATGCGCTTGGCGGTTCTCGGTTCCCTCCGTGGCACGGTTTAGAGGGAGCTGTAGGCCAACTGTATTTTTGAAAAGAGGAGTAAGGGCAGTGTAAACTGCCAACATCAGCAGCAATGCGCTTGACTAGAATTTCACCTCTCACTATGCAGGTGAACAGGCCTTATTTTAATCACAGCTTCTGTGTTGTCAAAGACACCACTTTACCAACCAAATGAATTCTTTTTTTACCTCTAATGTCTGAACTGGCAATCATTAAGTATTTCACAGAATATACTTCCTATTCCAAGCTTGAATATTAAACATTTCATAGTTTAGTTTCTAATAACAAGCTGTGTAAGTTATTCTGTCTTGCCACAAATGCTAGAAACAACCCTCTAGATTTGAGTCTTTCTTCCAATGAATGCAAAGAATTCCATGAATATTAAAGGCAATTCTTTCATTCTTTGCAAACAGTCTTGAACAGATTTCAAAGATCTTTTAAGAAAATGTAAACATCTTAAAAGAAATCTAAATTCAGTGTTTTCATAGCACCACTGTTACAGCTGTCCTCTTTTTACATACAAATACAAGAGAAACAGAAAATTACAATAATCGTTTCGTCTATTTCAAATTTTAAATGAGTCAATTATTTCTCTAAAAGGGTCACTCATATTTTCTTTGCGGGTCATAATATTAAACCATTTCAAGTAAACAAGCTAGTTATTCACCCTGGCTTTTGTTTCTTTCTAGGTCAACTGGAGAGATTGTCTAGACGAAATCAGATTTTCAAATTTCAGCTTACTTTAGAATTATCTGGAGGGGTTATTAAAAGAGGCTGCGGAGCCCCAACCCCTACAGTTATAGAGCCCTAGGTCAGGGATGAGGATTCAGAATCTGTGTGTCTAGCGAGTTTCTTGCTGATGTTAATGCTGCTGATCTAAAATCACATTTTGAGAATCACCAATCAACAGAACCCAATCTTTACCAGGTACAACAATCAGCAAGAAGGCGTTGGCAATTGCATCACCCACCTCCCCACAGGCCTTATTTAAATTGAGCAGGGCTGGGGCAAGGTCTGGGCATTTTCTTTTTTAGTAAACGCTATATGTAATTCTGATGCAGTTGGTCACAGAAATAGAACAGTCAGAGATAAAGCTGAGTCTCTTCTACCTCTGAAATGGTAATTCCTTTCTCATAAATCAGAGGAGAAAGAGTAAAGCAAGTAGCACATGGACAAACAGAGAACTATACCAGGACAAAGACATCTCAGAGGTAATGCCAAGGGCTTCCCTAGATAGGTAACTTTTTAGATTCTGGTAAAATCCAATGACCAGACCACCTAACATCCTAGA
>RJWT010032439.1:0-14131 GCA_004365215.1 Cuniculus paca | reverse complement strand
TTTCCCCTGTATCTATGATTTCATTCCAAAAGCTTAACACACTGTCCTTCCATGGGCCTAGCCTTTTAGACTTTCCTTTGAAATCTTGGTAGAGGGAACATTTACCCTACAACTCATTCATTCCCTATGCTAGTAAAACCAGCATCATGTACATGGTGCCAAAATCTGCTGTCAGAGGAAGCAACAATCAGGCCTTTCCACCATGGCTGTAATGGCCTTTTTGCCTCTGATTGCTTGGGTGACAGCATGGTGAAATGAACTAATTCTCTAGGAAGAGTGTCTCAAAGTTCCCAGACACTCTCTTCTCAAATGAAAGTCTGACATTTTTGCACTCTGTGTCTTTAGTGGGTGGGGTCTTGCTGATACCTGAGATACCCTCAATATATCATTCATTGTATAGATATCTGTACAAAATTCTTGACTTGTTTTTAATGGTGCTAAATCTCTTTAGTAGCCACATAGTCTTTGGTCCTAAATTTACACATGGTTCCTTCTTGGCCAATATTTAAGTGTTATGGTTTGTATCTTGGTGGCCCCCCAAGCCTTAGGTAGTCATGGAAGCAGCTGAATCTAGCATTTGTGATTGACTCGTTGTCTAGTACTGGGATTGGTGGTGTGAGTTCTGTACCCACCCAGGGGTGGAGCTGACATACAATGTAAGATCAAGAAGGAGGTGTGTTTTCCCCTCTATTGCCCTGTTTGCTCTTGCCACTTGCAGCTGGCATGAATGGCTGCCCTTCAGACACACCATCCTGCCTTGGAACCAGGTGAGTACAGATTGAAAGCCCCAAAACTGTAAGAAATAAACCTCTCCTTCCTTCACTTTGGATGTCAGGTATTTTGTCTCAGCAATGAGAGAAAAGTAACCAATACAGAATTTAGTACCAGAGGAGTGGGGTCATTGCTGTTACTGTAGCTGACCATGTGGATCAAGAGCCTTTGGGAATGGTTTGTGGAAAGAGTTTGTAAAGGTTCCAAGATGGTGCCTGAAAGAGTAGAGCTGGAATGCCTTAGGCTGTTCTGCATGGGAGATTCTGGTCAGAGCTCAGGAGACCAGAAGGCTGATAGAAAGTCTGCTGGTAAAGACCAGGCTTGGGTGGTTTCTGCTGGGAAGGACTGCATTTGTGGTTGGTCTCCACAAGATGTGTGTTATGGCTTGGAAGAAAGTTTGTCTGCATTCTGCTCATGTCCAGAGATTTTCCCTAAGATTGACATTAATGGCAGTGGCCTGAGTAATATGGTAAAAGAAATTTCAAGGCAGTTGAATGTTGAGGCTGTGGCATGGTTATTGCTGGGGACTTTTAGTCAGATTTATGTTGGAAATCAAGAGCAAAGAGCCCAGCATGGTGATTTAAAATGTTGTGAGTTTGGTCGGAAAGTTGTGGACTGTAAAGATAGAGCTGAAACCTTGATTGCTGAGATGGAACAAAAAAATACAAAAGATGGCCTGGGAGAATCCCAGGAAACAGTGGGTCTCCACCCTTTGCAGCCTCAAAACTACAAAAGTGAAAGCTACAGAGTTCCACATTCCAGAATGGCAACAGAGACCACACAAAGTTCCAGAATAGTGGCAACATAGAGAATCTGTTCCTCGCAATCAGGTTCAGAGTACGCAACAATCCAGGCACTCAGCACCTATGGTCAAGAAAGAGAAAAGCTTGGCTACTGCTCCAGTTGGCAGCAGACCTTGGCAGCATCCACATGGCACTGGTTTTAGGCACATGGAGAATGCATGTGCTTTGAAGGAAAAAGCCATCCACCCCGATTTCAGAGGGCCTCGGTGCCAGGCAGTGTGCCCTTGAGAGAGCAGCATGTAAAGCTGTACAGTGAAAAAAACCAGAAGTTTAAAAAATCCAGGAGCATGGATCATCTAAGAAAAGCAGCAAAGATTACGCAAAGTGGGCCTAAGAGAGAAGCTGTGGGAACTAAAACCTCTTAAAGTGCTGTGGGAGTGGAGCCACACAAGCCCTTTGGAGCTCACAATTTGCCACAGATTGCTTCAGGTGCTGGGCAAGCAACTATAGGACTTAATGTTTGCCCTGTTGGACTTTGGACTTACTTTGGTTCCAATGCTTCGTATTCCCGTTTGTAACTTTTGGAATGCTAATGTCTATCTTGTGCCACTGCATGTTGAAAGTGATTAACTTGGTTTTCATTTATACAGGGGCTTGCAACTAAGAGTTTGCCTTAGATCTCAGATACTTGGGACTTGGATTTTTCAACAATGCTGAAACTTTTAGGACTTTGGCAACTCTTGGAGATGGATTAAATGTCTTTTGTATAAGGGATGTACATGAGTCTTTGAGGGGCCAGGGATGGAATGTTACGGTTTGTATCTAGGTGGCCTCCCAAACCTCAGGTAGTCATGGAAGCAGCTGAATCTAGCATTTGTGACTGATACATTGTCTAGCACTGGGATTGGTGGTGTGAGTTCTGCACCTGCCCAGGGGTGGAGTTGACATACAATGTAAGGTCAAGAAGGAGGTGTGTTTTTCCCTCTATTGCCCTGTTTGCTCTTGTGGCTTGCAGCTGGCATGAACGACTGCACTTCAGCCACCCCATCTTGCCTTGGAACCAGCTGAGTATGGACTGAAACCCCCAAAACTGTAAGAAATAAACCTCTCCTTCCTTCACTTTGAGTGTCAAGCATTTTGTTTCAACAATGAGAAAAAAGTAACCAGACATTAAGTTTTTAAAATTATTCTTTTGTTTTTGTTCCTGATTCTCATTATGAGTCTGACTAATGGAGGCCAGCAGCAGCCATGCCACTACCTTAATGTTGGGCTAACTTGAAATTTCCACTCCCTAATTAATTAACATACCATCCATAATGTCATTTGCCTGCAAACATGTTCTAAACCAATATTATTTCTTAATCCAATGAAGTTGATATATCAGGATTAATGGTCACAAGAACTAAAGAATTGAACCCAGGGAATTGGAAAAGAAATTATATGATAAAAGTTATTGGAATTCTATAGCATTTTCCCTACTCAGTTCATCACAGAGGATAGGTAAAACCTTCACCTTTATTCTGTGCTCTATTAGCTTTTCTGCCACTGGTACAAAAATATTCAACATCTACAATTTAAAGGAGGAGAGTTTTATTTCCCTCATGGTTACAGTGGGTCCAGTCCAGGCATCATTGGGTGACTCCCAGGCAGAAATCAAATGGTTTAAGGGCATGGTGGAGGACAGCTGATATACCAAGAAACAGAAAAGGAAGGAACCAGAACATTAATTCACCCTGCCTGGTCATAGCCCAAGTGACCCATCTCTATACAGATCTCAACTCCTAACAGTACATTCAATGACTAAACTCATCAGTGGATGAATCAGCTAATGAGTATAGTGCCCCCATGACCCAAACTCCTTCTTAGCACATGAGATATTTGTGGGATATTTTAGATCTAAACCATTATATATGTCAAAAGAAAAATCCTTTACAGGAATCAGCTGTACAGCTTGAAAATACATTCAATGCAGTCTAGGGAAGCTTAGAACAGTTTTTGATCTATAATTAAGAAATTTAAAGAAACAAGTTATAGTTAATCAGTAATTAATTTTATGTGTCAATTTGACTAGACTACCATGTAGGCAGATACTGGGTCAAACATTCTGGATGTGTCCATGATGATATTTATTATATTTTATACCTACATGTCCCCTGAAGAGCTTCATGCACTAATAAGTGGGGCTTTGGAAAGATGATTGTATTATAGGAGCACTATAACTAACCTGCTCTTAAGAGGTGGGTTCTAGTTAGAAGAGAGGGGTCACTGGGGGTGTGACTTGGAAGGGTATATCTCCCTTTATGAATTTTCCCTTTACTCCCCTGCTTCCTATCTGTCTTGAACTGAACAGTTTTCCTCCAACCAGGCCCACCCTCCCTGCTGCTGACCATGCAAGAACTGAAACTTTGAAAATGTAAGCCAAAATAAACCTCTCCTCCTTTATGCTGTAGGTGTCAGGTATTTTGTCCCACTGAAAAGGAAAGTGATTAAGACAGTGTCTATAGATGAGGTTAGCAGTTAAATAGGTAGAAAGATTGAGTAAACAAATTGCACTCCCTAAAGACAGTAGACTTTATCCAATCAGACTACAGACTTCTAAAGAACAACAACATGCACTTCCTATAAGAGGAAACTACTGCCTGTTGAACTGAGACTAAGACAATGATTTTTTCCTGCCTCAGATTCAAACTAAAACTTTTATTCTTCTCTGTTCGCAAGTTTGCAGTCTTTCATACTAGAACTTATGCCATTGACTGATTCGCAGTACTTTGAACTAGTGAATCTTAATCATCAGCTTGCCTGGGTCCCCAGCTCTTTGACAGTAGATCTGAAATTTACTAGTCTCCAAAATTCTGTGAGTCAATTTGTTATACTAAATTTCTCCAGTTAGACAGATAGATAGAGAGAGACAGAGACAGAAAGAGACAGAGACAGAGAGACAGATAGGTTCTGTTGGTTCTCTGGAGATCCCAGACTACTACAGCTAAAACTGGAATCAGTCTACATTGTCTCTGCTGATAGAGTGGAATATTTTCCATGGTCCAGATGTGATCAAGTAATAGGAAGTTTTCCCTAGGATCTCTTTTCAAAGTGAATCAGTCACCAAGTCCTACTCCTCAGAAAGACACTGAAGTTATACTGATGGTGGAAGAATCTGAGGAAATAACATAGCTCCCCACAAAGAAGAGCCATTGCCTGCCCCCATACAGGCTATAGCTACTGAAATTTTAAAGAAAACACCAAAAGCTTTCAAGAGAGAAGTATTTGTTATTGAACATGAGCACACACATACAATGTGGGAGTCCATAAATTCACAATGGCTAATTTTGCATACTTCCCTAAGGGATAAAATGGAAGTTTGGGATTATCAGTACCACCCACCTGAGATTTCCCATTGACTTTTCTTAGCATAAGATCATCTTTGACCTCTTGAGTCATCCCAGCATTTTACTTGCCCATAGAGTCATAAACCTCTGAGTCTTCCACCAAGTTAGCATCTTTCACTAGTGCCACCTATCACTGTATACACCCAATAAATAGTGGCTGTTTAGGAGTGTGAGGATGCAAAGTATCACCATGAGGCAATGTGTGTGTAGCATCTAATGCATCTTGCAGGCAGGTGTAAATATCAGAAGAACTTAAATAAAGTTCATGACTTTTCATTTTCAGCCTAGTAGTCTTCCCCATGAGAATACCTATACAGTCTATAATCATTTCCATCGTGTGTAGACATGTGGGAGGGGAGCCTATCAGAATTGTCAGGAAGAAGAGATGTCATTCAAAATAGAGTTCTGTTAATGTTATCCACCAGTTGCACCCCCATATCCTCATCAGTCACTTCCTAAGGGAGAAATGTAAATGAGGAAGTATGTAGTATCTGTGAACTGGGGTAATAAAAAGCTCGCTACTGAAGTTGAAAATCAATGTCAAACCTTCTACCACTTGACAGGGTATGTTGAAAAATTTCTCAAAAAGCTGAGTGAGTAAAAAAGTACTCAGTTGTAGTACTTTTTTTGTAGTTGGCCTATTGAAATGGTAGACACTGGCCCAAGGGCCAAGCAAACACAAAAAAAGAATTCAGCGCAAGTGCAAGGGAAGAAATGAATGAAAGCTCTGATAACTATTTTCAAAAAACTGCCTTGCTATGAGTATTACAATTCTTGGGTTCCACAGCTACATGAGACATTATGGTAGCCATAGTTGATTTCATATCTTCAGATTCTGAAGTCCATAATGCTTTTATCCTTTGGTTTGATTGGTTTAAGTGTGTTTCCTACTACTTCATTGCAATATGCAAGAAGATATGATCAGCATTTTTTTGAAGAAAACAAAGGACATTAAGGTAGCCATTATTGATTTCTTATTGTCTGTTTTGAAGACCTGTAATGTTTTCACTCTTGTTTTAGCTGGTTTTATATTATTTTGTTTTGCTTGAGTTTATTGTGTGTGAATGTATGAACAACCATTTTGAAGAAAACAAGAGACACTAGGGTAGCCATTGTTAATTTCCTGTCGTTATGTTTTGAAGACCTGTATTGCTTACATTGTTCTGTTCTGATCGGCTTTGTTGTGTCTTACTCTGTTTTGTTTTGTTTTTATTCTCTTTAAAATAAAAAAAAAATTCTTGTGTTCTAACTCTCCCTCTACCAATGATATAGGTCACATTTGGAAAGACCACTTTGAACACTATTTTCTACAACAGACAGCTAAGAGCATTGCCCTAGATGATCTCTAAGGGTTTTGTTTTCACACAGAATTTTTAAAAATAAAATCTTGGAAGCCAAATTATATTTCTTCACTTATTTCTTTCAATTTTATATTTTGCCATTCAGATTTGTCAATTCTTTTTCAGAATCCACGAATTCATTAATCTACCATTGCCAGCAAAAAGATTTTACCAGACCTCCGTATACACATTTAAGCCAGCCCTTAGGTATTAATGACATTTCTGATGTGAGTTCACTTCATATGCAACACTGAAAATCAAGTGGGTTAGTATATTCAAGTCTTTGTATAATTGCTGCTTAGAGGGTATTTTTTTTTCTGTTAAAGGCATAAAAAGAATGAACTTGAAAAGTTAATTCAGAACATGAACACTTTTACCTACATTATAAAGTATAAAATTCATAGCAGGGTGTGGAAATCCATGAACAACCTGAACTGTCTATCTGCACATCTTCATCTCATTCCACGTCTTACCACATTTTCCAGTGGTAACTTCTAGACTGCTTGCCAGGATCAAAAACATGCCTTTGTGGGAGCAGGAATCTGTAAACAGGAAAACAAAATTGAATAGGGGCCTCATTAGGTCTTTTGGCTAATCCTGACTAAAAGGAGTTAAGACTTTACTAGAGAAATTCCCATGAAAGCAGGTCAAGGGAGGGATAGATAGAGGGGAAAACCAAAAAAGGAAAGGCACCAAAATAACACAGGTGGCTTTAAAATCTACCATAGGGAGAAAGAGCTGACAGGCATAGCACAAATAAAGCCAAGTACAGAAAGGACAAACCACTCCACCTCCTATAGAATCTAGGGGATGCAAAGAGGGGAATGCCGACTAACTTTACAAAAACTCTTATTCAGCATGTACTCAGATCAATCCTCTACATGAACATTCTAGGATCACTATATCATCTACTCTAGAGTCACTACAGTACTACAAAAGATACCCACATGTGCCCTTACTATGTCAACCATTAGTAAGGTACCCCCTTGCCAACCTGCTGCCCACTCCAAAAATAAGGCCCTGTTAAAGACAAATAAGCAGACAGAAATACGCTGTATGTAGACCACCAGAAGAAATGACATAGGCAGACGTACTTGGGAGCCAACTGGGTTACAAGTTTCAGGTAGGTAGAAGACCCTTTAACCTCCTCTAAAAACAGCTGGGAACAAAGTGCTCCATCTTTCCAGAACCCTCTACCCTGGTTATTATCAAAGTAGTGCTCTATCTTCTCTTCTGAATCCTCCTTTCCAGTGAAGTCTTCCTTTCCTTCAACTTTGTGTCTTTAATGTGTTACTGACATGGAGTTTAAGATCCCAGTGAGCTGCTCACCCCAGCAGAGCAGTGGTGTTTGTCCCCTGAATGCAACCCCTTGCACTTATTTTTCACCCTTCTCAAACTGGTAAAACATTTGAAATTCTTCAGGATTTCCCAGAGTCCACAGAACATGGCACTTATAATGTTCAAGACACAATTTAAAATGTATTCAACCTATAAGGGATCAGAGAAGTGAGAAAAATCATCAAGTATCAACTCTGAAAAGACACAAATGCACCAACTACTTGATGTAAATTTTAAAGCAGTTATAGCAAATAAAAGACATTTAAAGGAAAATACAAGAATTCTAAAGGATGTATAGATCTTAAGGAAAGAACCAAATTACAATGTGGGAAGTGAAGAATATAGTATCAAAAATAAAAATTCATTGAAAAGGAATGTTTGTGCTAATACTGTTTGGATAATTAATTGCTGATATCTTGTACTTTGAGTAACTAATTTAAAGATAACAATACACAATGTATTAACCATTGTTATCATCTTATATTGTTTTGAAATTTTGGTTTTTTTCTCTTTAAAATAAGAATAAAGAAGGGGTTGAGGGTGTGGCATAGTGATAGAGTACATCGCTAGCATATGTGAGACTCTAGGTTCAATCCCTAACATCCCCCTGCCTCAGAAAAGGAAAGAAAAAGAAAAGGAAACAAACTCACTAGGTGAGCTGATAAAATTCAATAAAAAAGTCAACAAATTGAAGATAGTTTAGAGAAATTATACAATCAGAAGACCAGAGAAAATAACAAAAACAAAAATGAACAAATCCTCAGGTACCTATGGGGAAAATACCAAATGGTCTGATCTAGGAAAGTAGAAAAATATTAGAAAAGACAAAATAAGTGTTCTGTTTTGAAATGCTACATTATATTTGACTCTATTCTGTTTTCTTTTGCTTTGTTTTGTTCTGTTTTGTTTTGTTCTATTCTCTTTAAAATAAAAAAAATGTCAATAGAAAAGACAAAATACTTGGAAAAATAATTCTTCAAAATTGCTAAAACAGGATCATAAATATAGTATAAATGTATAGATACAGGAACCTATACAAACACTAAGAGTAAACTCAAAGAAATATGCATATCAGAACTAAACTTTGAAATTGTAAAGAAACTGGAGAAAAAACTTTAAGCCAACCAAAAACTAGCTACTTTTGAGATGGCCTGAATTGTGTCTGCTTCAAATGTTGAAGTTTTAAGCCCTGTATCTCAGAATGTGATTATAGTTGGAAAAAGGATCTTGGAAGAAATAATTAACTTGGAATAAGAACATTAAGGTGGAATCAAACTTTCCTAATCCAATAGGACAGGTATCCTTATAAATAGAGGGATTTAAAACACAGAGATAACACTGCATGAAGACCAGGGAGAAGATAGCTATTTGCAAGCAAAGGAGAGAGACCTGAGAAGAAACCAATCCTGAGAGTTTCTTGATCTCAGAATTCTAGAATCCAGAACTATGAGAAAATAAATTCCTATTTTATCTACTACCTCAATTTGTGGTACTTTACTTAGGCAGCTCTGGCAAATATATATATATATATATATATATATATATATATATATATATATTTCATATACATATATAATTCATGTATATATAATTCAAATGCATGTATATAATTCACTGTAGAGTCAACATATTTCCAGTAATATAACTCAACACACTTATTTTGGTATAAGATTACAAGGGAACTCTAAAGTTTGTTTTAAAAAATGGAAAAAATATACAATAACTGAAAAAAAATAATTTAAGAAAAAAGAAGTCAAAGGACTTACGTTAACTAACATCCATACTTACTATAAAACTATAAACATCAAGATATTGCAGTAATGACAGAATAACCCAATAAATCAGTGAAGCAAAAGACATTGTCTATGGGTACACCCATACATATATCACCAATTGAATTTCTGACAAAGATTACAATTAAAAGGGAAAAGGAAAGTCTTTCAAACAAATGATGCCAAGTTAACTGGATATCCATATAAAAGAAAAAAAATTGATTCTTGCTTCATACTAATCTCAAAATTTATCTCAAATCAATTTTACAACTAAATATAAAAATTGTACTGCAAAATTTTAAAATAAATGTAAATAAATAGTCTTTGGAACCTTGGAATGAGAGAAGACTTCTTTGTGAGAATTCAAAAGCAAACAAAAATATATAAAAGAAAATAGATAAATTGGAATTTATCAAAATTTAAAACTTTTGCTCACTGAAATACACTATCTGGAAAATAAAAAGTGAAATACATGCTGGAAGAAAACATATACAATAAAGTATCAAAGAGGTTATAATTGGAGTATACAGCAAACTCAAGTTTTAATAATGAAAAGACAAACCAATTTAAAAATTAGTTAATATTTGAAAGGTCGCTTTAAAATAAAAGTGCACATGACAAAACGTACATGAAAATGTGTTCCACGTGAATGACAAATACAGATTCAAGCCACAGTGAGATCACAATGATGTGAAACAAGGGGAACTCTCACACACCACTGGAATACAATTAGCAATAATCATGCCTTGGATAAATCTCATTGGAACCACTTTGCACAAAACAGCATGGCAATTTTTTAACAATTTAAACTTTTACCTATCATCTTGTTTCACTCAATCCATTCTTAGCTTTTCAATCAAGAGATTCAAATAGGTATATCCACAAGCACTTGCATACAAGTGGTCATACAAGTTTTAGTTTTAATAGAAAAACTGTAATCAATATAAATGCTCATGAACCAAAGGATAGCTACACTTATTCTATGGGACATTACTTAGTAATTAAAAAAAATGAACTATTTATGCACAAAATAACTTGGTAAAATCTCATAATCACTATACTAAATAAAAGAAGACAAACTTTAAGAAAGTACACTCTACCTATACGAAATTCTAGAACATGCAGACTTTATAGGTTTATATGACAATTCAAGGACAGCTCAACACTGGAAGTGGAGAGGGGCATGGTTTGCACAGAAACACAAGAAAACTTCTGATTATGATGAAAATGCTCATTTGTTGAGAATGCTCATATATATAAATGCAATATATATTCATATATATGTATATATGTGTATATATAAGTATATATATGTATATAGATATTTGTGTATATATATTTGTATATGTACATATATGAATACATGTGTATATATAACTAAATATATATTTGTATATATACATATATGTGTATATATAAAAGTATATATATTTGTATATACAGATATGTGCATATATTCGTGTATATATATATATATATACACATATATTCAGCTCTCTTCATCTGCACTAGTTATGTTCTGTATTGTTGCTGTTATGGTTTGTGTCTAGATATCCCCCCAAAGCCTTATGCAGTCTTAGATGGAGCTTTTTCAGATGTGGCTGAATCTAGAGTGTGATGCTGGGATTATGATATGTGATTATTCAGTCCACTGATTGGTTTGGCACAGATCTGGCTAGGATTAAGGGTATGAGTGCTACACTTACCCTAGGATGGGTAGCCTGTATAGAATATAAGGGACAGAAAGAGGTTTGTCTTCTCTCCTTTGTTGTTTTTGCTACCTTGTGAGTGCCACGAACTGTTCTCTGTGACGCTCCTCTGCTGTATGCCACTCTGCCTTGGAACCAGCCTACTATGAACTGAGTCCTCCACAAACTGTGAGCTAAATCAACCTTTCCCTTTTTAGCTTAGAGTGTTGGGTATTTTTTCTCAGCAACTAGAAAAGTAATTAAAACAGTTGTCTCTTACACAGAATGGAAAATAGTTCACTATTGCTCATGGGAAAAATAAATTAGATTCCTATGAATATCTGGTCACATTTTCTTCAACCAAAATGCCTTTTGTGTAGTATATAGTTTTTTACCAATGACTGTTTGCCCTATTTTTAAAAGTAAATAAGCCATTCTTAGCATTAAAAACCTGCTCTCCAACATCATCTTTCCCATGTAATACTTAGAAAGTATTTTTTAAATTCTGCTATAGTACATATCTGCAGAATCCCACTCTGAAGTTTAATATTTTCTGTATGATGAAATCTTTTGAAATAGCCAGTCAGCACTAGCCAAAGAACATTTAACATTTTTCTCATCTTGTCAAAGGTTAACTGTACATTTCTTGGCTTTCAGCCTCACAACAATGCTACCATTATATTTTTTCCTCTAAATCAGTTTTCATATCATCAATCCACAAATATAACTACTTTTCCATATTTTCCATAGAATGAAGGGAAGACAGGGAAAGAAGACATAAAAAGAATTAAGATGTGTTATGTACACGTATCAATTCCCTATGATGAATGTAATCATTATGCACTGAAAACATGTACTAACAAAAATTTAAATTTAAATTAAAAAAATAAATTTTACTTTAGCAGTTTCTGGAACAGTCATACACAGGAAAGCAGATTTCCTCTTTTCTGGATGGATTTTATTACTAATTCATTAGTACTGAACTTACCTCAGCACAGAGCAGCAGAATTCATGCCTAGGTGAAGCTTACCTAACTAAACTGCATGGCTCTGAAAGGCACACTGCAGTTGTAATTCTCTTAGGAACCCTGGATGACATGTCACTACTAGGCTTGAGAGACCCATTCTAAACAGCAAAATCATCAACAAAAAAGCACAAAATATGGGTAATGCAGCATTGAATGAAACACCAGAAAGATGCTTGTTTACAATATGAGAACTGAAACAAGAAAGCAGAGCAAATTTTTCCATTTTTTGATCATTCTGCAACATGACTGTAGATGACTCTATAAAAGCACAATGACTTTAGCAAGTAAGTGAGTTCACAAACATAGAATTATCAAATATAAAGATGCAACTACATGCGGCTTGCTGCATTTCAATCACATGTTAAATATTTTGAAGAAAACCGTTGGTCTCCTGTTCGAAGGAATGACTGTGAATATAGCCACCTGCAGCGCAAAGCCTTTGGGTATGGAGGTGACTAAGGACTCCTCAGAGACACTCAGGGGATGAGCAGTTCTCTCGACCAAGACCGTGCTTCCCTGCTGTCTGCACTGCAAATACCATAACCAATGGTAGTACGAGGTGCCAACTCAGTTGCATGGACTCTCTGCTTTTGTTTTCAGTCCACATTCCAGAAATAAAGGATGTGGAAAAATGAAGATGATTCTCCAATGCCTGGAGTCTATCGTCCTGCACAGTTTATGAGTATGAAAAGGATGCATGCTGTTCGATTTGTTTTAGGTCCACTCTTTCCCAAGTTCTTAATAAGCACTATGACCTAAAGAAGTCTACACATTTTTATGGCATAAAATTAGCATACTGGGAATGTCACCAGAATGACTGGGTAGGCAACTGAGAGACTGCAGATCACTCTGTCCCCAAGTTTGTCTCTTTCCAAAGCTTGTTAGTATACAGCCCACAAAATAAAAAAAAATCTTTTTGTCAGCATTCTAAATTCTCGGGTCTCCCTACAAACAACCAACATTGCCAATTATTTCTTAAATGTGTCACCGGCCTTCTACCGTTGCTAAGCTACTCATCTTAACTTCCCACATTTTCTTTTAAATTATTCCTCACCACTCTCACAAATCATCTTTACCTCAGTGCAAACGCCTTTGTCTGTGCTTTAACCATTGCAATTTTAGTTCCTAATGACTTGCAGTTGGTGTGGGAGACCTGTTTGATTTACAAATTGCAAGATATTTAATATACTGCTTTACTAAACTTGAGTGTTTTGGCCCCTGTGCTCCTTTTGTCCTTTTTTTTTTTTTTCCATTTGTTTGTTGTTTTCCTCTGCTTTTCTTTCTTGGAATGTGTGTATTTCTATTATTCTCTTTTCTCTGATTACCATGATTCTGTATCATTGTTAACCCTTGGTTTATTCCTTAATCAGTCCTAAATGTTAAGGTTTCTCATTTCTGCTATATCATTTGTTTTCTTTTAATTTCTCTAGTTCATTTTGCTATCTGGGAAGAAGCACTTGGGTTGAGGTGAAGGGTTTAGGCTCTAGGGCCAAACTTCTCAGGTTTAAATACTTGCTTGACAACTTATTAGCTATAGTATGGATAAATTACCTAAACTCTCTGGCCTTTAACTTCCTTGTCTGTAAAATGAGGATGGAAACATCTCCTTTATGTAGTCTTTCTAAGGTACACATGATTCATCCTTGAAAATAAATTAGAAAATGCCTATACCATAATGATCAATGTTACTAATCACTACACATGTCAAATACTAAGCATAACTTGTTATGTAAAAGTATTTTACTGTAAAAGTGACACTGGATTAAATGTAAACAATATAGCAACAGCCCTAACCTGAACAGAGGGTCAAAAGAGATAACATTTTTGACAGGGCAATGGTTAGGACTTTTTTTGAAGGTGAACTTTTACATACACCTAGAGTTTTCCTATATGCTCTCCTTACTTTGAATGTATGCATTCAAAGAGTGAGGGAAAGGCTAGTCAACGGGCATAGTTAGGAGTAAGAAGTCATGATGAGGTATTATACAGATGAGTGACTGTAGATGACAAAAATGCACTTTACCATTCAAGGATATGTAAATTGTAGTTTTGTTTTGTTTTGTTTT